>VMBQ01012007.1:6166-22000 GCA_007657795.1 Dreissena rostriformis | reverse complement strand
TTATCGCATTGGCGATCAGGCGATGGGTTAATTTTGCATACTGGTTATGTGTCAGTGACATGGGTTAAGGTAACGTGCCTGTTTTCTCCGTTTTTCCTCGAGGGCCTGTGCCTTCATCTGCTGGATCTCCATGGAGTCTGCCCGCCTGCGCCGCATGAACAACTCGTGGTTACCCACGCACAGCTCCAGGATCTAGTGGCCAAACAACAGANAATTCCTTTCAATCGACCCTGCGAAAAAAGACCACCTGTGAACAAAGACCACAACGACCAAATCCCTTGAGTGGTCTTTATTGACAGGTTAGACTGTACTTTTAAATACTGAACAAGAGCCGTCAGAGGACTGTGCGCTTGACTACGTTGTGCTAAGTTGGCCCTATAACCTTAGTTTATACTCAAATGCAGAGGCAAGAATGTCCCGCCTTTTGTTCTTACATTTCAAATGTAAAATACATATATATGTGTACATTACTGTTGCTGCCAAAATCATTTCCCTTGTAACATCTATTAATAGTAGTAATGAAAATATATTCCACGCTCTGTGAAAAGGGGGTTTAATGCATGTGCAGTCTGCACAGGCTAATCGGAAACGACACTTTCCACTTTAATGATATTTTTCGTTTAAAGAAACTCTCTTCTTAGCAAAAGTCAATTCTCTGCAGAAAGTGTCATCCCTAATTAGCCTGTGCATACTGCACAGTCTAATCTGAGATGACACTTTACGCGCAAGTATTAAACCCCCTTTTCACAGAGCAAGGCTCATATCTATTATTGCAAACACAGCTCAATAAAGACCCACCTTTTTGTCCTTAAAGGAGACATTTTTTATTTCACTCCAAGGAAAGATTACTTTAGGATAGAGTTGATTGTCTGCTTCATAGATATTAAATCCCACTGCACTTACACCTAGCCATAAGTCTGTGTTCTTTTTATTCTGTAAAAGAAGTATCTGAGTTCTTACAGGGGCTATTGAGTTGGTAAGATTAATGTTTAAATGGAACTGTCAAGATATTAAACACCAATAATAACAAAATACAAGATTATTGTAATAATGTGTAATAATATTGCATTTTTAACATTACAAATAAAATATTTTCATACAAAGATGCAATAAATCATTCAAATATATCTTTAGATGTCGCAAAGCATCAGAACCAAAAAATATATAATATTGTTCCAGTATTTATCAGAAATAAGAATATCAGTGATACTGACGAATGCTCCTGATAATTTACTTAGTCACCAGCTTTCACTTTAACAGAAATTATTGAGGTCGCCGTGACGTAGTATGGTGTCCGCCTAGCCACCAGGAGGTCATGGGTTTGATCCCCACAGTGGGAGCGTTCTTAAGATCCAACATAGACACCTTAAAAATGTGCACCGGTCCATCCTATGGTATGCAGCATTTGATCACAAGTTTCATCAAATTCAGATCTCAGTTCCAGAGATCTCCATGGAAACAAAGTAACAGACAGACACCAAGTCTGATGGAAAAATGTATCGCTGACATTTATTTCACAATCCAACAAGCTATATAATGTGAAAGCAAGAATTCAGACAGATAGACAAAGTGTTGGCTATATGTTTCCCCGCTTTCTTAGAGCATAATAAAGAAGCTAAAAAAATGCTTTGTTTTTTGTTAGTGTTATTTTTTTTATTTTACTACTTGAAAGCAAGCGATTATGTGCAGCACTTACCTTGATTTGAAAGTAGTTCACACCATACATCTCCAGATCCTGAGAAATCTTCAGGTACTCCATCTCAGCTTCACTTCTGTTCATCAGAAAAAAATATAACATATTTAAGTTTCAAGTGAACTAAGCATAGCCTAATAATNTCTGATCTTTGGAGCATAGAATGTAAAGTCTGGAGCCTTCTTGTCAATAGCCTTGATCACAAACTGGAAAACACACAACAATAAACAACTGTTGTTACTCAAACAATCATTAAACAACATGTTATGTTTATGTTAAATCGGTCAGTTAATATATATATGTAATTTTAATCATCAAATAATACCATCTTATTTATAACTTAATGGAATATAATCGTATTACTTTAAAATACTGAACAAGAGCCATCAGAGGACTGTGCGCTTGACTACTTTGTGCTAAGTTGGCCCTATAACCTTAGTCTATTCTCAAATGCAGAGGCAAGAATATCCTGCCTTTTGTTCTTACATTTCAAATGTAAAATACATATATATGTGTACATTACTGTTGCTGCCAAAATCATTTCCCTTGTAACATCTATTAATAGTAGTAATGAAAATATGACCCACGCTCTGTGAAAAGGGGGTTAAATGCATGTGTGTAAAGTGTTGTCCCAGATTAGCCTGTGCAGTCTGCACAGGCTAATCGGGAACGACACTTTCCGCTTTAATGATATTTTTCATTTAAAGAAACTCTCTTCTTAGCAAAAGTCAATTCTCTGCAGAAAGTGTCATCCCTTATTAGCCTGTGCATACTGCACAGTCTAATCTGAGATGACACTTTACGCACAAGTATTAAACCCCCTTTTCACAGAGCAAGGCTCATATCTATTATTGCAAACACAGCTCAATAAAGACCCACCTTTTTGTCCTTAAAGGAGACATTTTTTATTTCACTCCAAGGAAAGGTTACTTTAGGACTGAGTCGATTTCCTTCTTCATAGATATTTAATCCCACTGCACTTACACCTAGCCATAACTCTGTGTTCTTTTTATTCTGTAAAAGAAGTACTAGTATCTGAGTTCTTACAGGGGCTATTGAGTTGGTAAGATAAATGTATAAATGGAACTGTCAAGATATTAAACAACAATAATAACAAAATACAATATTATTGTAATAATGTGTCATAATATTGCATTTTTAACATTACAAATAAAATATTTTCATACAAAGATGTAATAAATCATTCAAATATATCTTTAGATGTCGCAAAGCATCAGAACCAAAAAAAATATAATATTGTTCCAGTATTTATCAGAAATAAGAATATCAGTGATACTGACGAATGCTTCTGATAATTTACTTAGTCACCAGCTTTCACTTTAACAGAAATTATTGAGGTCGCCGTGACGTAGTATGGTGTCTGCCTAGCCACCAGGAGGTCATGGGTTTGATCCCCACAGTGGGAGCGTTCTTAAGATCTCCACATAGACACCTTAAAAATGTGCACCGGTCCATCCTATGGTATGCAGCATTTTATCACAAGTTTCATCAAATTCAGATCTCAGTTCCAGAGATCTCCATGGAAACAAAGTTACAGACAGACACCAAGTCTGATGGAAAAATGTATCACTGACATTTATTTCAAAATCCAACAAGCTATATAATGTGAAAGCAAGAATTCAGACAGATAGACAAAGTGTTGGCTATATGTTTCCCCGCTTTCTTAGAGCATAATAAAGAAGCTAAAAAAATGCTTTGTTTTTTGTTAGTGTTAATTTTTTATTTTACTACTTGAAAGCAAGCGATTATGTGCAGCACTTACCTTGATTTGAAAGTAGTTCACACCATACATCTCCAGATCCTGAGAAATCTTCAGGTACTCCATCTCAGCTTCACTTCTGTTCATCAGAAAAAAATATAACATATTTAAGTTTCAAGTGAACTAAGCATAGCCTAATAATAAATGTATTCTACTTTTCGCAACCAACTTTGGAAGTTTAAAAAGCTAGTAAATACATGTGGACATAATAGACATATACAAAAAGTGTTTGAAAAAAGACTCTTGATACACTGCCCTATAATTAGACACAGCACAAAACTACATGACAAACGCAAAGAAATACAACTTGCTTCACCACCTTGAAAAGCAAAGCATTGCATTAGGTGTATAAACTGGTACCCACTTGTTGGATTCATGCAAGATAAACAGATATGTGAGGAACAATGAAATCAACCAATAATATACATGTTGTTGAGAACCCGGCATACAGATCCTCTTCGGACACCAAAATAGCATATCGCAATATGCACAGATGTTTCACTCATAGCCTAAAAATGCTCTAATATTCTAATCTAGACTTACCTTGGAGTTCCTTTCTGGTCAGCATACCATGTTTTGATTCTCTCCTCCCACATTTCAGGGGTCATCTGGTACTGGTCAATGACTCTCTGAGGCAGCAGGTCTTCACTTGCAAATCTCCCCGGCTCATAAGTAGTCTCATCATAATCACCGTACTGTAAAAGTGAGAAATAATGCAACATTATTTAATTAAATTAAATACAAATATTATAATCACATAAAGAATGTTTACTTTTTTCTGGGACTGCGAAAGCTTGAAATTTTGTATATTAGTGGAACTGAGGCAAAGCACATTTCAATTAAGGCCGACACATCACATGCCCTGTATGTGAGCTCTATTTTACATAATAATTTTTTGAAATTTTGGAAAAGTATTTGTGTTTTATTTTTATATTAAATCTGTTCGAATCAGAAATCTCCCTTTTTTCCAATATAACGAAGAAGTTATATTTATTTAAAGGACTAAAATAAAAGTTCTGTACAAATATTTTAAACTCTGACCATTGGTTATGACAATAGGAACTTTTCTATACAGCCATATACAGATAATTCTTTTAAGTAAATTAAAATGATAAGAAGAATTTTGGTAGAGCTCCACTTAAGATTTGCTTGTGCAAACGAATTTCAGAATCAGAGGACCATCCATTAAACATTCACACCAAGTCTTGTTAATTTTGTATGAGTAGTTTCAGAACTGATTTTTTAAATAATTTGTTAAGAACAACACAGCAGACTGACCAGAAAAGCTCTCCCTGATCTTAATATGTTGAAAATTTTATGATAACCAAGTTCTTAATAATGATGAATATTCTCTAATTCAAATTTTGTTTACTTAGGCCTAAGAAAGTTTCCAGTGTCTCAGTCATTTCTGTAACCTAGGCATGTTTCAATACTTAAATTTTGAATGCCGGACAAAAAACCTCATCTGTTTTATAAGGGCCGGACCAAAACCCTCCCATGAAAAAACGGGGCTGGACAAAACCCTCCCATGAAAAAAACGGGGCGGACAAAAGCCCTCGAGTGAAATCTGAGCCACAAATTCAAGCACCAACGATTATTTATACATTTTTAATCATTTTCTTTTGTTGTTTTCTTTTGTTGTCGGTTTTCAGAAAGTCCCCGGGAAGCACGTTTTTTGCATGAATGCGCGTATGACACATTAGAAAAGCAGTATTATACAGTTAATTGATACACATTTTCTTCTTTCAATTTCACACCCCAGAAAACACAATACACACAATTGTAATTGAATTGGGTAATTTTTTCAGATTATTGAATGCAACACTGTGTGAAACAATTACATTTGTCGGTGTGTAATTGCTTTAATTGCTTTTGTCTGCCCCCGTTTTTTCATGGGAGGGTTTTTGTCCACCCCCTTTTTTTCATGGGAGGGTTTTTGTCCGCTCCCCCCTATGAAAATGAGGGTAGGGTTTTTGTCCGGGAGGGGTTTTGTTCGTATTCCTTAAATTTCAAGGTATGAAGCTGGTCAATCATTAAAACATGTACCTTAGCTTGCACTGCATAGGAAGCCAGTAAGACAGAGGCCTCTGGTGGGCAGTATATGTCCATATTGAGGATTGACTGCTTCACTTGCAGGAAGAACAGATGCTGAGTGATCTCTTGTATCAGTTCATTTGCTACATCCTCCGGGTAAAACTTGGCTAGAAATGTGAATGTCACTGGTGATTCCTTGGAGACAACTTGATCTAAAACCTTTGAATATGAAAAAAACAGTAAATTTAATGTTAAACTTAAAGAATGAAAACAACAACCATCAGAAAAAAAGACAGCCAGACGACAGTTTGAGAACAAATTAAAGGTAAAATTGTTTTCCACTTGAAACAGATTTTATCTTTGCTTATGGTATGACTAACAATGTGAAATAAGTAATATTCACTTTGTCAAGTACTGGGTGGTAAAATGAAAATGAGATCACAAATATGTTATAATGAGTTTGCTGTATTGTAAATAATGTATTGAGCAATATCACCTAATACATACCCTTTTGTCAAATTTCAACCATGCAATATATCCTTTTGAATCCTGATGCTGCAGTCCAAAGAACCATGTTTCTCGCAAGCCAATAGTTCTACAGACAATTTCAAATAACTCTTGTCCGTATGCTTTCAGCTAAAAACACACAAAATACAATGATAAGTCATACAGTTGATTGGTGTATAGCGGATTTTAGTGTGTAACGGATAGGTTAAAAGTTTATTGCAAAAAACTTTTATTAATGTTAAGATTTATAGTTTTCTATGAATTGAATACAAAAAGCCTATCATTGTTCAGTCGATTCATGTTGTTGTTGACATGTGTCAATGTTTACAAATGTTTCTTTTTTCGAAAGCAAAACAAGGTCACGTAATGTACGCACCGTTTTTGTGATGACATATGGTTCTTGAATTTAGCGGATTGTGTTCGGTAAACATAATGTTCATTGATGCAATATATTAGTAAAATGTGTCCTTTACAAAAGTAAGAATGCTCAGAAACCAAATTGATCCGTACCAATCCATATACAATAAGCATGAAAGCTGCAACTCGTGATTTAGTGAATTAAAACGGACATGTGGTGACCCATATTCAGGAATGTGGGGATTGTCTTAAACTACATATAAACTCAATTAAAGATGTCCAATACACGGGCGGTTAGCGTGTGGCTATGATATTTATTAGTAAAAACATCATTTTGAATGAAAAATAATCAAATTATAATGAAAAATTGATTTCTCTGAAAACATATTTTTCACTATCAAATATATATATATAACAAGGTAATCAACTTAAAATAACCCGAATATAGGGTGCATCGCTTTGAACAGCCATTACTTTATCAATTGTGCAGAAATGAAATATTTTTCACAAATGCTGGGTCAAATTTTAAGAAATAACACAATACACATGTAATCAGATAAACCCTAAGCAATCCGGTAATGACTGAATCAGTGAACCATGAAATTTTCGCTGTTAACAAATAATTTTTGTCAGAAATTTAAAACCGCTGGCATGTTTCAATTTAAAAGACATTTGTCTTTCGAGGTTTAATGGTTTATTTACTGAATGCATGGTGTTTACGTTGAAATGAGACTCAAAGTCCTTAGCTATCCGTTATACACAAATAGACTGTATGAACAAAGACAAATACCTTGACACCTATAAAGGGAATTCACATTGTCAGACAATTATGCTTTTAACATGTTAATTTTCCATTTTCTTGTCAGACAATCACATGGTACTTATAAACCATGCCCAAAAGTCGATCACAGATTGTAAAAAAAATCAGATTTGTTTTGTCTAATAGATTCCCCATAGTCTCGCATAAGTAACTGAAAAACAGTTTGAGAAAATTGTCAAGGTCATGGAATTTTTCTTAGATATCAGTGTCTGAACCATCCTCAACAAGATAAGAAAGCATGGGTTGTGTGATAGATATTAATTAGTGAATCATCTTTTCACATGACCACACCCTTNGGACGGACAGACAGAATGACAGACAGACAGACTGACATGCCAAAAACAATATACCCCCCTTTTTTTTTTAAAGGGGGCATAAAAAGGTTGCGGTGGCATAGTGGATGTGGTGTCTGCCTAGTGATCTGGGTTTGGTGTCTGCCTAGTGATCTGGGTCCTAAGTGCCCTGTTCTATCCCTTCTCTGGAGCATTAGAAAAATGCCCCTGCACAGTCACCAAGTACTAGTTCTTCACAGGATACAGACTCGATAGTGCCTCAAAAAACCCTATGGTTTCAAGGCAGTCAAGGTAGACCCACAACAAATTGGGTTGCTCTGGTAAAATTGGGCTTAATGCATTTGCGTAAAGTGTCGTCCCAGATTAGCTTGTGCAGTCCACACAGGCTAATTATGAACATAACTTTTTCGCATTTATGGAATTTTTTGTTTAAAGGAAGTCTCTTCTAAACAAAAATCCAGTTAACGCAAAAAAGTGTCGTCCCTGATTAGCATGTGCGGACTGCACTGGCTAATCTGGGATGACACTTTACGCAATTGCTATTTAGCCAAGTTTTCCCTGAACATAGCTAAATTAATTCTGATACCATGCATAACACTTAAAATCTGAACCTCTGATCCGAGTCATCCAGCAGTCTAGTTATCACCATGGCAGCTTCGTTGACTTGCATTTTCATCATTGTCTTCTCATCTTCTGTCTAAAGCTCAACAAATATGTGTTTTATAACAACGTTATAACATGTTATGACTTCAACTTGAAACATTAATAAAGAATACATGGTGACTGTCTTATGATAACAAATTGATATCGGACAAGGATGATATCAGCATTAAATATTGAAATACTGATGATTACTCATGAGAAAGTTGGGATGATAAACTGGGTGGGGAAAGCAAACATTTAGTAGACTTCGCATTTTGATTTTTTGTTGTGTTTGTGATGAGGGTTTGTACTGATATTTAGGGTAAACAAATCAAATTAAATAAACCTTTAAAATGGGATGCACAATACCTACATAACCAAACATGAGGATTGGCAAAAAATGAATGTAGAATTAAATAAAAAGATTTAACATTTTTGTAAAATACATTAAATTCAATCCTGTTATACAGGTACATTTGAACCTGGCTCTGGAACAATCAGATTTAATGCTTGTTGGTAAAGTGTTGTCCCAGAGTANTGCCTCAAAATGGCGGTCGTGATGTTGCGCAATAAGCAAAATGTATTGTTTCTTATGAATTTTCGACATTTTATCGTTCAGCTGGGACTAAAGAACGACGTAGTTTGAATGAAAACTTAGTAAATGAAAAACATACGTGGAGGTTATAACAAAGTTCTTGTTCAATTGTGAAAAAACGACCGAATTTCGCGGTCTGTCATAAGTGACAGTTTGATGTCAAGAATTACACACTGCGATTTTGGGGTCATATTTTTTAAACTTTAAGCTGTTTAGGACATACTACATAGATTTTCATCAAATAAACGGTGTTTAATCATAGATTGATGCTTCCTGACGGCAACCACAACAACATTTGTGTGCATTATTAGATCTTTCATGCTGTTGCATAGCGTTATTAAATACACCTTTGAAATCATCGATGGATACTTTTTTTTATAATATATATATAAGGACCAAAAAAAAAATCAAGTACCTGTGAACAAAACAATAATAATCAAAACTACCTCAATATTTTCAAACTGCAATTCAGCATCCATTGTGAGAACCCGGACAGTGAATCCTTTATTGGACGATTTATTGGCTGTCTTACTGGCTTTTTTCATGTTTACCAAAGGCATAGTTAAGTTCTTTGATTTGATTGTAAATCGATTATTGCCAATTTCATAAAGGAAGTATCAAACCACAATATCTCAGATTTCATTTATAGCCTAGCAGTTACTAGTAACATTAAACAAGAATAGGTGCAATGGTCTTATCATTAGCAGATCGTCTTCTTGTCTTCTACACATTGCTTTAAGTTAATCAAAAGTGACAATGAGACAAATATAGCGAATGATCAGGATTAAATAAAGATCTTAACAAAGTCAATCTGTTATATGACACACGACGAATAACATTAAAATCCCAGTATTTGCAGACTTTTCCAACTTTTTTTTATTCTGTATCAAAAGACGAATGACAAGACGCTTGCTCTATAAAATCCCAAACCCCACAATATAGGTTACATTCCAGTTCCACTCTGGATCTGCAGACGATTTATTGCATCTTGCGGAGGTCCGGAGATAGTCGATGTATCGCGATAGAATGATATTGTCTATCCCAAAATGTTATAATTCTCAATGATTTCATGACGTGTATATTTTTTACTAAAACTGACGCATTGCAGTCAGTCACAGAAATCAAATAGCTATTATCCTAACTGCTAACCATTTTTGTTAATAAATCAATGAATAGCAGGACATTAATGTGCACAAAATCACGATAATGCATTCTATAAAAAAAAGTAATTCAGCAAAACAATTAAATCTTATTAATTGCTTGATGAAACAAACCACTTTTTACATCTTTCAAGCTGTTGGATGTAATATCATAAAATGTTTCGCTTTTGAAGTTATATATATATGTGAATTCATAATTGAATGGTTATGAAAAAAATGGGGAAACATAGATTAATGGGTTTCCAACTTGGAGTGTCTGAGAATCCTTAATTATTCGGCAAATTGTTTTTTAACTTTAATTTTGGATGCAGAATATCATGGAGATAGGAAATATACTTAAAAAGAACAGCAAATCAAAATGTCGTATTACAGTTTTAAAACCGTAATAATCTGCCAAAAAGTACTGGTATATCTTGATTTTTTTCCCTTAAGCAAATTTCGCATCGAACAAGGTTTTTATAATTTAATTTTTATAATTATATTCACACTTTAATCGGTCTCTTTTTCTTAAATCGTGCGAACCTCAACCCCTCAGTCTTCGATTATTATTTTTTTTTGCAATTTTGGGCAATATTTTTCTCTACTTGTGAGAAACAGTTAAAGGCATTGGCTAAGAAAATATTTCCTGTAAATTTAGTTTTTAGATGTTTCCTCTTCTACCGTAACACATAATTTATGTAACACGAGGGAAGCTATGTAGCATACGTTGCATGCGTAATTATGAGAAAACGGAGTTGTGTTAGTGATAATATCGAGTAACGTGCAGACATTGTTTTTTAGCATAATATGCTTTTTAATGTTTACATGTAAATGTGGAAAAAATGAAAATCGAGCAGATAAGTGTGTATTTTATCAAATCAAATTAATTTCACGGCATTCAATCATATGCATTTGTTACCCCAACATATAGGGCATAAGTTTCTCTAGAGCTTGCAGATATCTCCGATATAACTAGTATCGTTGTTATTACTCCAATCTAAGTGCGCTTTGTTCCCTAGAATGTTCACCTTTCATAAACCAATCTATCCAATGGGGATAAGCACTTTATCCTCTGAATAGTATAGTTGATTGAGGGCACGTATATTCATTAGTGAAATACTCGCGCTTGACCTTTATATGTTCATTCTCAAGTGACAAATAAAAAACATTCAATCAAATCAATTATTTTATGATGAAAATAATGTTTCTGGCATTGTCCGTTTAGACTATTCTTGCTTACAGCACAAAGTTTCTTTCAAGTAAGCAGAGATCCTGAGATGTGTACGGTTTCTAACTCTCTTTCACCGAACGCTGATATTTTTTCATCCGTCAATTCATTCATTCTTTTACTCATTCATTCATCCGTTCATCCGTTCATTCATCCATTCATTAAATTCCAATACCTACTGAGTGGATTTTGTACAACTCTGCATCCTTTAGCGCGAATCCTGCAGATTCATTGTGCATGCCACCGAAGAAATTAGTTTATTATTTTCTTCAAATAATTCCCGCTTATCAATATTTGTCTAATTTCTAGACATTTTTTGTCTTTAATGCTCTTTTTGTGATTGATTTTAACTACGCTACCGATGCTATTATTATACTGAAACCACGATAAAGCTTCAATTGCTGATTTTACGGAACACGCTTTGTAGTTATTTGATTTAATTATGTTTCCGTTCGAAGAAGTAGGGATATATTGCTTTGCATTTTTCCGTCGGTTGGTCGGTCCGTCGTTTTTTTTTGTACGAAGCTACCGGTATGAAAATAATAAAAATCATAGTACATGTATATGTGGTTGGAAATGAATAATATTTATTGTCATACGTATCTTATCAGTTTTTTAACGATTAACCAGTTCTTTTTTCGCGGTTGANGACACCTAACTGAGATTCCTGGGCCTGTCTGACACCTACCAGAGATTTCTGAGTCTGTCTGACACCTGAGATTCCTGAGCCTGTCTGACACCTTACTAACATTACTGAGCCTGTCTGACACCTCCCAGAGATTCCAGAGCCTGTCTGACGCCTCCCAGAGATTCTTTGGCCTGTCAGACACATACCAGAGATTCCTAAGCCTGTCTGACACCTAACTGAGATTCCTGGACCTGTCTGACACATATCAGAGATTCCTGAACCTGTCTGACACCTACCAAAGATTCCTGAGCCTGTCTGACACATACCAGAGATTCCTGAGCCTGTCTGACACCTAACTGAGATTGCTGAGCCTGTCTGACACCTACCAGAGATTCCTGGGCCTGTCTGACACCTAACTGATATTCCTGAGCCTGTCTGACACCTACCAGAGATTTCTGAGCCTGTCTGACACATACCAGAGTTTCCTGAGCCTGTCTGACACCTAGTAGAGATTCCTGGACCTGGCTGACACCTATCAGAGATTCCTGAGCCTGTCTGACACCTACCAGAGATTCCTGAGCCTGTCTGACACCTAACTGAAATTCCTGAGCCTGTCTGACACCTACCAGAGATTCCTGGGCCTGTCTGACACCTACCAGAGATTCCTGAGCCTGTCTTACACCTACCAGATATTCCTGAGCCTTTCTGACATATTCCAGAGATTACTGAGCCTGTCTGACACCTACCAGAGATTCCTGGACCTGGCTGACATCTACCAGAGATTCCTGAGCCTGTCTGACACATACCAGAGATTCCTGAGCCTGTCTGACACGTAACTGAGATTCCTGAGCCTGTCTGACACCTAACAGAGATTCGTGGGACTGTCTGACACCTACCAGAGATTCCTGAGCCTGTCTGACACCTACCAGAGATTCCTGAGCCTGTCTGACACCTACCAGAGATTCCTGGGCCTGTCTGACACCTACCAGAGATTCCTGGGCCTGTCTGACACCTACCAGAGATTCCTTAGCCTGTCTGACACCTACCAGAGATTTCTAAGCCTGTCTGACACAAACCAGAGATTCCTGGGCCTGTCTGACACATAACTGAGATTCCTGAGCCTGTCTGACACATACCAGAGATTCCTGGGCCTGTCTGACACCTACCAGAGATTCCTGGGCCTGTCTTTTCCATACCAGAGATTCCTGAGCCTGCCTGACACCTACCAGAGATTCCTGAGTCTGTCTGACACACACCAGAGATTCCTGAGCCTTTCTGACGCCTACCAGAGATTCTTTGGCCTGTCTGACACATACCAGAGATTCCTGAGCCTGTCTGACACATAACTGAGATTCCTGGGCCTGTCTGACACATACCAGATATTCCTGAGCCTGTCTGACACCAACCAGAGATTCCTGAGCCTGTCTGACACCTACCAGAGATTCCTTTGCCTGTCTGACACCTACCAGAGATTCCTGAGCCTTTCTGACACCTAACTGAGATTCCTGGGCCTGTCTGACACATACCAGAGATTCCTGAGCCTGTCTGACACATACCAGATATTCCTGAGCTTGTCTGACACCTAACTGAGATTCCTGAGCCTGTCTGACACATACTAGAGATTCCTGAGCCTGTCTGACACCTACCAGAGATTAATGGGCCTGTCTGACACATACCAGAGATTCCTAGGCCTATCTGACACATACCAGAGATTACTGAGCCTGTCTGACACATACCAGAGATTCCTGAGCCTGTTTGACACCTTCCAGAGATTCCTGGACCTGTCTGACACTTACCAGAGATTCCTGAGCCTGTCTGACACCTACCAAAGTTCCTGAGCCTGTCTGACACCTATCAGAGATTCCTGGGCCTCTCTGACACCTACCAGAGATGCGTGAGCCTGTCTGACGCCTACCAGAGATTCTTTGGCCTGTCTGACACATACCAGAGATTCATGAGCCTGTTTGACACATACCAGAGATTCATGAGCCTGTTTGACACCTAACTGAGATTCCTGAGCCTGTCTGACACCTAACTGAGATTTCTGGGCCTGTCTGACACCTACCAGAGATTTCTGAGCCTGTCTGACACCTAACTGAGATTCCTGAGCCTGTCTGACACCTAACTGAGCTTCCTGAGCCTGTCTGACACATACCAGAGATTCCTGAGCCTGTCTGACGCCCACCAGAGATTATTTGGCCTGTCTGACACATACCAGAGATTCCTAAGCCTGTCTGACACCTAACTGACATTCCTGAGCCTTTCTCACACCTTACTGAGATTCCTGGGCCTGTCTGACACATACCAGAGATTCCTGAGCCTGTCTGACACCTACCAGAGACTCTGGGCCTGTCTGACACATACCAGAGATTCCTGGGCCTATCTGACACATACCAGAGATTCCTGAGCCTGTTTGACACATACCAGAGATTCCTGAGCCTGTCTGACACCTTCCAGAGATTCCTGGACCTGTCTGACACCTACCATAGATTCCTGAGCCTGTCTGACACCTACCAAAGATTCCTGAGCCTGTCTGACACCTATCAGAGATTCCTGGGCCTCTGACACCTACCAGAGATGCCTGAGCCTGTCTGACGCCTACCAGGGATTCTTTGGCCTGTCTGACACATACCAGAGATTCATGAGCCTGTCTGACACCTAACTGAGATTCCTGAGCCTGTCTGACACCTAACTGAGATTCCTGGGCCTGTCTGACACCTACCAGAGATTTCTGAGCCTGTCTGACATCTTACTGAGATTCCTGAGCCTGCCTGACACCTAACTGAGCTTCCTGAGCCTGTCTGACACATACCAGAGATTCCTGAGCCTGTCTGACGCCTACCAGAGATTCTTTGGCCTGTCTGACACATACCAGAGATTCCTAAGCCTGTCTGACACCTAACTGAGATTCCTGAGCCTGTCTGACATCTTACTGAGATTCCTGGGCCAGTATGACACATACCAGAGATTCCTGAGCCTGTCTGACACATACCAGAGATTCCTGAGCCTGTCTGACACCAACCAGAGATTCCTGGGCCTGTCTGACACCTACCAGAGATTCCTGGGCCTGTCTGACACATACCAGAGATTCCTGGGCCTGTCTGACACCTACCAGAGATTCCTGGACCTGTCTGACACCTACCAGAGATTCCTGGACCTGTCTGACACCTACCAGAGATTCCTGGACCTGTCTGACACCTACCAGAGATTCCTGAGCCTGGCTGACACCTACCAGATTCCTGGGCCTGGCTGACACCTGCCAGATTCCAGGGCCTGGCTGACACCAACCAGAGATTCATGGACCTGTCTGACACCTACCAGAGACTCCTGGGCCTGTCTGACACCTACCAGAGATTCCTGGGCCTGGCTGACACCTACCAGAGATTCCTGGGCCTGCCGGACACTTTCCAGAGGTTCCTGGACCTGGCTGACACCTACCAGAGATTCCTGGGCCTGTCTGACATCTACCAGGGATCCCTGGGCCTGCCTGACACCTACCAGAGATTCCTGGGCCTGTCTGACACCTACCAGAGATTCCTGTGCCTGACTTGACACCTTCCAGATATTCCTGGGCCTGACTTGACACCTTCCAGAGATTCCTGGACCTGGCTGACACCTACCAGAGATTCCTGAGCCTGTCTGACACCTACCTGAGATTCATGTGCGTGGCTGACACCTACCAGAGATTCCTGGAACTGTCTGACACCTACCAGAGATTCCTGAGCCTGTCTGACACCTACCAGAGATTCCTGGGCCTGGCTGACACCTTCAAGAGATTCCTGGGCCTGACTGACACCTACCAGGGATTCCTGGGCGTGGCTGACCCCTACAAGAGATTCCTGGACCGTTCTGACACCTACCAGAGATTCCTGAGCCTGTCTGACACCTACCCGAGATTCCTGGGCCTGGCTGACACCTACCAGAGATTCCTGGGCCTGGCTGATACCTACCAGAGATTCCTGGGCCTGGCTGACACCTTCCAGAGATTCCTGGACCTAACTGACACCTATCAGAGATTCCTGGACCTGCCTGACACCTTCCAGAGATTCCTGGACCTGGCTGACACCTACCAGAGATTCCTGGGCCTGTCTGACACCTACCAGAGATTCCTGGGCCTG
>VMBQ01012006.1:0-20773 GCA_007657795.1 Dreissena rostriformis | reverse complement strand
TATACAGAAAGTTAATACAAGGTTTAACTTGGACCAATGAGTTTAATGGTGAGCATGTGATGTACCGATACTCTGACTCTCTATTATGAACCTGTGATTAACGCAATAAAAAATGCAAACTATGAATTCTTTGTTTGCTCATTTCCGATAGTTGTTGTCTAACGCCTTCCATTGTTCGTAAAACTTGCAATAGGGCGCATCACACTTTGGAGCATTTAGTATTTGTCACAGTTATCTTACTGAGAAGGGGCTTTCGCGCGAAACCATTGTTTAATACCGGTTTACAAGGTTATTTACCCAATAACGTAAATGTAATGGTACATCTGCCAGGTTTTATTACGTTAACCCGGTTGTAAAACTGAATGATCGAAGTGTCATCAGATAACGAAAACAGGGCCGAAATTTGGTAAAATAGCGCTGTAAAATATACTGTCCAAAAACTTAGTCATTAATTATGGACGAAAACCTGTATGTCCGAAAATTATGTCACAAAAATTAATTATTTTTGCTAAAAAAGGGGTGTCCGAAAACATAGTGTCCGAACACATAGAGTAATTACGGTAATAATACATGTGGATATAGAATGAAATGTAATTTTGTATTTAAAAGACATGGCATGCAACTTATCAAGTTCATAGCCCAATCAAAGTTTTTTAAAGAGAAAAAAGAGGTGATTAGCAACATTAACCATGGTTATAGAACCACACGTACTTGTTGAAAAAACCAATAACACTTCAGCCGCAACATCAACAAACATTTGTTTATTTTTTCTAAGGATAGCTGGTTTACCTGTGCTTAATGTACATACTTATGTCAGTAACTGACAACTGCTTGAGTGAGAGGTATGGGGAAAACTGCCATAAAATAATTTCATGACTAATTTAAACCATACAAGTTGCATGACAGGGCCGGGATTTGAACACACAATTCTGAAATGTATAGTCCAGCACTCTACCAANAAAATTCTACAATCATTTTAATTGGTCAATAATTTAAATTGAGATTAAAATAAGTTGTAGCATTTTTTCTAGTCATAGATCCATATCTTTGACAGACCTCGACTCTGAGTGCCTTCTCCTTGGCTGACACGATGTCCTTCTTGAGGCTGCCGTCCTGGGCCCCTGAGGCTGCCCCGCCCTCCTCCCCCAGCTGATGCAGCTTCTCCTCCAGGGACTGCAACTCATGCTCCAGCGCAGCGATACGAGAGTCCTGCAATGGGAAAACAGGGCTTAATGCCAGAAAACAAGAGTCCTGCAATCACAATGCACACTCATATTGTGGTTTTTAACCCTTTACTACTTATATATGCACTTTGACACGTTTGTAGTCCACTTAAAAGGTAAAATTAAATTTAAGACCTTTCTTAATTGATTCAAGTTTTAAAGGCTTCATTTCCAGCCCTCAGATACTGTTGAGCAGGCTGCTCTGGTTTTACGCTGGTTGCACAGTCATTTTCACTTTGCTTTTGAGGGGGAGAGATTTAAACATTACAGTAGCTTCGAGCAAATCATAAATAAAAGTTGAAAAAATTCATCAGATGCAGTTTAATGTTTGGTGCCAAAAAATCATTCATTCACTCATTGTGAAATTTAACTTCTTAAATTCGTATTTCATAGCCCAATATCATCTACAAAAACATAACTCATTTTTCTGAAATGCAGTAGCTCATTTTTGTGATATTTTCCCCCCAAACCTAGGATCTTAATTTTATCCTCAGGAAATCAAACAGTTGAAACAGTCCATACTCATTCCTTTAATATTTTTACATCTTATATCTATACAATTTTTAATCTGATCATTTAATATAAGCAAATGTCAAAACCAATTCCCTTAAACAGCTATTGCAGTTATATCAGGCACCATATCTTGCTCTGTGACATTTGTTATGCATCATTTCTGATTTTAATAACTGATCTTAAACGATGCATGTCTTTACCAAAGTTAGCCAGTAAGATAGACATATGTGAGAGATGAGAACAGATAACAAATACATGTATTTCACATAAAAGTGGAATGTCATAATACTGGCAATAAATCCAAACATTGAATACTGACAAAATGGTCTGAATGTGCAAAATACATTCCTCACATTTGTCAGTGTATTACATTACACCACTCTCTGGGTGGAAAGGGGGTGGTAAGAGTCCATGCAATATGATCCAACAATCAACCTCCTGTAAACTGCCTTGTTAATATAGATTTATATGAAAATGAGCCACTATCAGTTCTGGGTGGGTATCAACACTAAGCAGTCAAGTATTGATTGATCTCAATATCAGCTCCCCACAACACCACACCATGCTATGTGTCTGGGAACAAGAATAATGATCAGAAACAGATCAGCAGACTGCACTAACTCTTTAAGTGCTGGAACCGAATTTTGAAGGCCTTTGCAAACAGNTCGTACATATTGAATTACAGATACGGCAACAAATGTGAGTCTTACTTGTGTACATATCAACGGAAGCGTGGACGGCAATGCGCATCTGGACTTAAATTGTTCTGCAAGCGAGTCCAATCCAAGAAGCCATATTTCATGGAAAAGTGATATTCAATTGCACTGGTCTGAAAACCCAACTGAACATTTGAGCAATGGCACGTCCTATGGTTGGACTGTAACAAATGTAATAAAAAATGACCAGTATCATATCAATGTATTTTAATATAGCCAGATTGAAATATAAAGAGCGAAATAAATCATATACATGATATTGTGTTGTTTCATTTGTTTTAACAACAATTAACATATCATTTTAATGCTTTCTCTTCCATCGCTTTCTTAGAGGCTTATGGTCAACATCACCAGACGACATAATGGAAAGATAATCAGTTGTGCTGTAACCAATGCAGACTTTCCGGCGTGGGGACACACCAGAGAATATCACATAAACGTTACATGTATGTGCGAATTCAAGTCGCTTGTTGTTTTTTTTCCCACTCAGCACGAGATCAGGAAAGTTTTCTGAATTGATATTTCCTGTTATATGCTTTTGCCATAAACATACTTTTCAACGAAAGTAGAACCGCGGTACCCTTATTTCTTGTCACGACCCTGCATTGATAAATTGTTGAAGGGAGCAAACGCGCACAGTAAGTTTTATATTTTCGGATGTAAGTTAAAAACAAAAACAGCAGACTATAACTAAGTCTGAAATCGAATGATTTTAGAACAAATAAAAAATACTGCAATGATCATCTCATTTCCCTCCACATCAGTTCCAAGAACTAATAAAAATACCACACTAATATTTTTTTCCAGATCGTCCTCATATAACACTACATGGTGTTGACAATACAAGCACGCTAGATGTTCGTTATGGAGATGTTATCAACATAACGTGCGAGGCAGACGCAAATCCAAAGGCGATCATTCATTGGAAAAGAAATGGCGCGAAAGTTTCAGGTTTGATATTTCTCAAAAATTCGAATTCTGTATCGTTTTCAGAAAATAGGAAATGACTTTTGAGATTCAATTGCTGCTTTTTAAATGTCTTATTGTAGATAGTATTTCAGAAACCATACAAAGACAACTGCAAATTATGTCGTCGTCTGTATGACACTGTATTTCTTTTGAAGATAACTCGACGTTGGAAATAGATGGTCGTTCCATGCATCCCGGAAGTTACGAATACACGTGCTCTGCTTCGAATGAAATCGGCCATGAAAACAGATCAATAACTCTGAACATTAAAGGTCGGAAAAGTTAACAATATAAATTATGATAGTATTTAGTACTGTGGTAAATCAATGGTATGTTCCTCACTATTGGATTCATGCAAGTCATGAGCTTTAAGCAAGTATTTACACCACGTGTGTGTATATATCATATCAATGAAGATAAAATAATCGCTTGACTATTCTGTACAAGCATCAATATTTTCAATTTTGCATTGAGACTTATACAAAATCGTTTTTTCTTGAAAACCAACAAATTGAAACGACAGATTCAAGCTCAACACCGAATCTGATGACTCCTGTTGCTGTAGCGGCAAGTTGCACTTCCTTTGTTATCCTATCGCTCGCAATAATGGTGTACTGCCTTAAACGCCGACAACTGAAGAAAAACATTCGTGGCCAGTCGAACCTTAACGGGGTTTCATTGGAGCCAGCGTAAGTAAAACCTGATTAAATCTGGAAGGAAACAACAACCCATGTAATGTGTACATATTTTCACGAGCGCATACATTATAATGTGTCTTCTTTTCCTGAGAAAATACAGAATTGTATTGTGTTATCCAGAAAGCAAACAACTATCCTATAAATATCTAGTTAACTTAATATACTGCACTCAATGACTGTAATACTAATGCTATCGGCCATTTTAGTATTATAACAAAGTATGTATTTTCAACCAAAGCAAACGTTTAAAAAATATATGAAGTAAGTGAACTGTGGTATATCTTTTTATTGTAGATTAGACCTAACAGCAAATGGTAAGACCTACGAATAGATACTTTTACAATAATCATATTTTCTGTGACTGAAACAAATAGTTCTGTTAAAAGATATTATACTATTCATAACATATAGCTTGATATTTAGTACAATGTATTAAAAATGCCTTAAAAGAAAACGATATTGAATTTGATTTTTTTTTATAAATAAAGGTTTTGTTTGGATACTATTAGTACTTATCTAGAACACATACAATTATCCAAATTTAAAACAAACCATTACTTTAACACATTAATTTATATAATGATGACAATGGTACATCCATCTAGGAAGGATACTGTTCTCTTTTCAAAAAGCATAACGAACATATATCAAACTTGTTTATCACTAATCCCTAAACATTTATTTACAGCCCCCGAGTATATCAATCTTCAATTGACTCATAACTTAGCTACGAGTGCTGCAAGTCGGTTTGGAGGTGCAGACAACCCACTAGTCAAAGTAGAAAATCATTGGCAATCTACCGCACCAAACGCCAAAGAGACAGAATTGAGAACCAACCAAAGCAACGAAGAAATGAGTAGACAACGTCTAACTGATTGTGAGGAAGACAACCAGAATGATTATTATGATCTGAACCCGGCTACAAGAGACAAGAAAGACAAGAAGTTGTACAGCAGGTGATTACGAGATTATTACTTAATACGTAAACTCATTAATGTGTGTGCATGTATTTACCCTCAGAGTCCAGGCTTAATGTGGTATTAGTTAGATAGTAGCTATTTTGAATTAAATTAAATTAAGTTTATTTTTTGTACAAGTTCATATTCTAGTTTTACGAGATATAACTCATATAGTTTATTTGTATTGTATGTAAGATGTTTTGATGTTATAAGAAATAATTTTCCTCCATATTCTGTACGCATTAAAAGATTAACATAATGTGCATTTATGAGTCTTAAAAGTATATTAATGCATTCATGTTTTTGCTTGCAGACTGGATCATTCACATGTCAGTAAGTGTTCGTAATTAAAATATCTTTTTAATATATTAATATGTATTGGTGAAAATATTTGAATTGTGAGTTTTCGACTTATATGGTAATTGTGATGCAAAACTATATTTTTATTAAAATGAATATAGACAATATTTAACTACAGTCAACTGCATAAATTTGTCTTCTGAGGATATCATTTATTTGCAAGGTGCCGAGTACTACAATATTTCACAAACGAAGAACATTAATACAAATGCGGTACGTGGATTGGCCAGTGGTGCTGAATATGAATCAACACTATATGAAGACTATTAGGCTCCAGCTTGACATTTACAAAAGAACAGGAAAATCCCATAGAGGGGTCGAGAAATGGACCAAAACTCACCTCTTTGTACGATGAGGTCAGCTATTAACTAAGAACAATTCATTTGGGAATACACATTTTGTTTAAGTTTGTGCATGTATTTATTATTCGTAAATGCCCTTGTTTACCAAGAATTGATTATATTTTACATAATGTTAAAAATTTGTAGCTACAATTTAAAACAATATTTTCCAATAAATCGTTGTTATCTGTCAAAAACAACGATTTTTAAAAAAGCCAGGTGGTTGATCAATTGTACATTGGTCGATGGGTAACGATAATGCGAAACGTGTTTCATTGCTAAGATGATTTGACAAAAATATTTGTGCAATTTAAATCAGATCTATAACCCCTTTCTGTATTTTTTCATATACATAAAAAGCGAATAACAGGGAAGTAAAACAAAATTAAATATACTCTTGACAGGTAAATGTTGCACCACTAAACAATACATCATGCAGTAAAGATTGAAAAGCGTATCGCATTCACCATGTTAACCGCTGCGCAATACATTCTTTTAATGTTTAATTAATCAATTAACTTGTTGCAGTACATGTTTTCAAATGTATTTAAGTAATTCGACATTAAAACATGGACAGTCTGTCAGAATTTTTTTTTATAAATTGATTTATGGGTTGAAACGGGTTGACTCTTTCCCAAATGATTCTGAACAGCCCTAGATGAATACTGCATAGCAACTTAAAATAAATTAATCATATATGTATATAATCATGTGTTTTTGTAAAGGGACCATGGTAAGGGAAAACTAGATTCATTCTGCAATTAAAATTATATATTTTGTTTACATACGTGCACTTTTCTTAATCATATTCATTAAGTGAATCAAATTAAGTAAAAACAATATGCGACATTTGATTAAGACAAATAAGCAAAACGTCAGAAAAAATAAAACCCCAAGTAGGTATCGAATTCATGACTTTGGAGTCACACGAAGAACTGACAGTTGACATCGCTTTATCCAACTGTGCTCAGTAGACATCGCTTTATCCAACTGTGCTTTCATGCTTGTAATTAACTCTGTCCAGCTTATGGGTACATAGAATACTCACATTATGACGTCAAATTTTAAACATAAAAAGGCCGAACATTCAGGACCAAAGTAAAAAAATGTTTATCTCAGAATGATACAATTATTTTCTTATTGTATATAGCGAGTTGTAGACATTATTAAATGAAATTATTATTTTGACTAATTCAGATTTTCTCTAAGACGTTGTCAGTTTAGGGCCGTTTTACGGGACCTAGTCCCTTTTTATAAATATTAATATTTTCTATTTTGGTTTTTTGTATTATATATGTGTGTAAATAATACTTAAGTATTGAAATTGTGTAAATAGTTGATACACTAGCTGTTTTGAATGCATGAATACATGAATATTTAGTCCTGTTGCTGTTTGTTTAATGCTTTTTTTGTAAACACATGTTTGTTAATATTCTACATGGATATGTATATACACATATAAACATATGTCAAGGGAAATATCTGCCATTGATAAATCATAGAATGTAATTGGTTAATGTTTGACTCATTCAAAAGTGTAGTACGTTTACGCAAACAGGCCAAACTGTACCAACAGGTACAAAATATGCATTCATTCACATTTGTAATAGGCTTAAGCCATTAATATATATAAAGATACTTAATAGCGCAGACGGCCTTATTTTGGTGCCAGTGTGTATACCCATCGACGGTTGAACGAAAAAGATTCCGACCCTATTAAAGCGTATTGTTAAGGTTACAGGAAATACTCCAACCTGCAAACCCTATATTTCGAGAAGACAAAAACATTTTAATGAAAATATCGAGATTAATTTCCAAACAAAAACAAACAAAAATATCAAATATGCACCACTTAATATTGTGTATACACTCAAAAGCAAAACAGAAGGCTTTTTTGTTATTTTGTTGTATAAAATAGGTAAGGAAATCACATGAAATTCGGTTAGAGTAGTTCCATATTGCAAACATATAATTGGTTAATATACATGTAGGAGCATGTCTTATAACATATTATTTCAATTAATTGACTTTTAGAACATGTCATCGTAACGAACACTAACGTATGCGTTTAAGCAACACTCATTAATACTATTGCCTCCCTTCATGAACGTTTCTCTGCTGATATGCGTACCACATAGATACACTGAATATTTGTCAAATTATGCAATTTATTGAAGCTTCTGACAACGATAAAATGTGATCTTAAGAAGTTATTTCGTTAATTCAGTTGGTTTACTGCAATATAAAGAAGGTATCACAGACAACGACTTCTGTCAAAGTTTTGTTCCGAAAATAAGTTCAAAAATAGAATCAGATGGTTATGAGGTGTGCCGTCATTGCAGTCCAAGGCATCTTTGTCACCACTAGCGCACTAGTCTAAACCGACTTGTTCATTACATAGCGGTGACAGAACAATGCAATCTCACAGTTACTGTCAGATACAAGCCCATGCATGGATCATGTATACTCGGTTTTGGACGTTAAAAGCTTGAAGTATTTTAGGTAAATTACAACAATCCACTTTCTTGTCATTTAATACAAACATTCAATAAAATAAATAGCATTTGATAAGCATCAGTGCACTGGTGTTCGAGTGTATTATGTTGTAAACGTTACCGAGCCATTTTAGTTAAGAAATAACTCACTAGAATCTTTATTTGTGAATATCCTTTGATATTCTCTTTTTTTAAATTGCAAATGAAGAGAAACAGGTGCCTTTTTTCTACTTGACATTGTCACAGATCACCTTGTAGCGGTAAATGTGCCTCAATCCTAGACGTAACTTCAGGCCAGTGCTCATACTCGACCGCAGAGAAGTCTTTTGATTTACCATACAGCTGAACTATCGCTCTGCCGACGCTGCCAAGATCGGCATTGCCAGTATCACATGTCAACACAGGCATTGGTTTGAGTTCAGCTCATCATTTAAGTCGACAAAAGTCTTAGGACTCGTCGACTATTGGTTGTCTGCGGAACGACACCTAGCACTCCAACGACGTATCTCGCTTTTAAATTATTCAACCTCGCGAGAATCTTTGTCCTTTTCAAATGCTCTTTTTATGGCCTGAGTGAGAGGTTCGCACAATTAAATGGAATTAAAACCTGTGCGAGACGGAGTTCTTCCGCTTGCAACCGCCGATCACATAGCTCTGTGGCCAGGTGATACATACTTGGAACAATACATGCTGAGCCGTCAGTAGGCAGAACCTGAAATATAAAATATAAACACAATAATAAAAATATAAAAAAGAGAGAGAAAACAAGTTAACCACACCAGGGCTCGAATCACTGATCCATGGAGTAAAAGCCAAGCGCCGAAACCACTCAGCCATCAGTCTTCACGTGTGTATGTGTGTAATTCAGAGTTTATGATCGGGTCGTCGTTGAGTCTTTACGACTACATTATGTGCGGACCTATCCATCCGTCTTCACATGGGTTGCCATTTTTTTTATACTTTGTATAACTATCCACGTGTTCTTACAAAATATAACGATAACACAAGAAATCCAAATTTTTAGATCGTTTCGCGTCTGAGACGCTTGATAATTGTATCAATTTTTAACGATGATGTTTCGTAAACAAAAGTGTATTTTTAGTATAGGTATGCGGCATTAGTGTAATTTCGCACACTGATGTACATTGTTCATTTATTTCTTGAATCTGTGACAAAAAGTTTATTTTTTTTCCCTTTAAGGGTTTTAAATGACTTTGCTTATACATGTATATGTTTCTTATGTGGTGCCGAGCATCATCATCATCATCATCATCATCATCATCATCATCATCATCATCATCATTATTATGTTACAAAATGGTGTGTGTTATTTATTTTAAGTGGGTCATACAACAGATACGTCAATTATATTTGGGAACAGTCACATTTTCTTGAACATTAGCAACGCGCCTTACTGCCTCATGGCAACAGTTAAAAATATTGGCCTCTACTTTGGGTAAATAATTTAACTGTTCCAAAATTTTAATGTAATATATGTATAATATACCATGGATCAGCAGACGATTTATTGCCTATCTTGCGGAGGATTCCGGAGATAGTCGATGTATAATGATTGCTGCATAATGTAGGCCAAAGCTTAGCTCTGAGTTGCCCGGGCGGTGATGTCATTTGTCATTTGTGCGGTCCATCGGCTTCGATCTATATACAATTAGAGGCTGCCGGGTATTTTACTATTTTTGTAATAGGGCGCTCAGTGGCGTTTTCTATTTCTTAATTAGTGCCCGCTCATCTCTAGTGATTTGACAGTGATATATGTTCATTCATTATAAAATGTACGTACTAAAATGTGCGTTATAATATAAGACACATTTCAGACCAATGAGGGCATCTACACAATATATGGACAACTTCCTGTCAGCCCGCAAACGTTAATGACTTAATTCTTCGTTCTTCGGCTTTGGTCCGATCACCGTTTCTGGGCTAACTGGTCGGTCACCTTAAAGGGACATTTTCACAGATTTTGGCATGTATTGAAGTTTGTCATTAAATGCTATAAATTTGATAAATGTAAACATTGGACCTTAACAGCTCCAGTAAAATAGCAAGAATACACTTAAAGAGAGAAAAAAATCCTCAACTGGACTCGAACCACTGAACCTTGGAGTAAAAGTCTAGCACTTAATGCACTCGGCCATCCGTGCTTATACAGTGAGTAGTGTATTATTTACATTACTTAAACAATCCTTGTAATGTCACAAAACATAACGATAACATTAGAACTCTCCAAATTATTCAATCGTTTATCGTTTGTGACGCTTTATAACTTTCAGATTTTTAAATCGTCAAAAGATGCATATAATGTATATATTAGAGCATGGTAAATGTTCAGTATTACTGTTTCCTCGCAATTATCATAACTAGAACGATTATTTGCAAATCTGAAACATTTTTTTTTCAATTTGGTTAATTTACCAAAACGTGAAAAGGTCCCTTTAATTCGAGGAGGCACTCAATGGTGTGTACTATTTCTTATTTATATCCGAAATAGTCTTTGGAGATTTAACATCTTAAACAAAAGACATGTGCAGTTGCAAGACCGTTCCACTCCAATTATTTTTCTGTTAGGGATTGTCCCTTTGATTACATATATGAAACTATCTGCGGATTTGGTTTTCGTTTGTAATGTTCCGAATTTGATGATAACTTCATATTCAGCATTTCTATAGGGTGGACATGTGCAATGTGCCGGCTCCAATAATGTGCACGGAGCTATGGCCATTTGATGGCATTTTCTAACAATGCTTTGTTTGCGCACAAGATCTCGGTAATTGTCTTTTATATGTACTGCCATCGTGCATTTGGGCATATTAACTTCCATTAAAAGCAAGGTCCCTTGGCTTCTTTTACTCCTTCCACTTTACAGCGCCCTGTGATGTTTTGCATCGTTATCGTGCTTATATCATACATGAAGTGACAACATATTAAGTTCTGTAAGATAAAATAATTACATATATTAATTAAAACAATTTGAACATGTGGTAGACCACGAAGTAAAGAAAAGAAGAAATTGTTACACTGCGTGGAGTCACGTGATCACAAAAGTACATCGTACGCACAAAATGGCGAAACAAGCTCTCGCTAAATGACGAAAATCAAGGTATTCTCATATTTTATAACATCAAAATAAATGCTTACTATGCGCAGAGTACCCGCTTAGTAACCTTATGTACTCTGGTAATTGTCGTTTTTCTTAGATTTCTGTAGTTTCTCAAACATTCAGGAACAATAAACAATGAAAATTGTACATCGTCTGAACACACTTTATTTTGACGCGTTTGCTATTCAAGATGACAAACAGCGAAAATACAACATGTTTTGCGTTATAGCATGCCGGGTTATACAATTACTAATCAGTTGGTTAGTTCTATTCTATTTGGATGCAAATACAACGGATCGTTACCGTACAGTTATGTTATTATAATAATAATTTCCACATTACACCTCGTATAGATCTAGTCTTGTTTTTTTTTTCAGTACATCTTCTGAACGGTTTTTATATTCCGAGTACATTGTCTGAACAATGAACTCTGTGTGGGTTGCAGAACATTTATAATGTTCAAACTTATGATTTCGTTAGCAGGTCATTGTTGAGTATTTGGAAAGTGGGTGTTTTTCAAAAGAAAGATAATTTTAATAGCAAGATATTTCTGATAAAATGGATAAGTGGTTGACGTAATAGAAACACTTAAAAGGGCATATCGACAATGAATACTTCATTTTGTTTTCAAAAATAATTTCATCTTTAACACGTATGTAGTAAATGGTTGCTTGACATGTACGTCTCGTGTCTATAAATGCTCATTTTTTTTTTTTAAATAATTTTAACAAGTTGTACTCGGGGATGGGAAAATCAGAAACAGTTGTACATTTAATGAAACGTAGATGATGTACCGTTATATGCATGCGCACTTTCCATAACGGGACTGAAGTGTTGTTTAATTTTCGATTTTATACTACAATAGGCTATTTTTATAGGCGTGATATCGAATTTCACTGGAGGCGTGTATCGCACCAATATTGTTTTGTATATATTTTTTAAACGTATACCATTGAACCTAGACACACATCTGCATAAACGAGGGAATATCTATTGTTTAAATACATGTATATATTTAGGGGAAATATCGTTGATATACCACGTTAAGAACGCCAGCAACGCAACTGAATAAACATAGTTTTCAGTTAAATTTATTTTCAGTTCATCCAATTATTGCGAATCTGGTAAAATATGCAATGGCCCCAGTGGTGCTTCGGATAAGCATTCAAATCAAGCGACACATACTAGTATTCGACAAAGATATTAACTATGAAACTTTTGAATGTATTCATTTTATTTTATTTTCAAATGAACTATGTTATTTTATATGCGGGAGATAGAGCGACCTAAGTGATAATAGAAACTATTTTATTTTCACTGTAATGAAAAGAAGAACAACAACAAGAGCAATATGTTTTCAAACGGCATTTACTAGTGGCAGTTACTATACTTGACACATTGTTAATGCAGGTATCAAATTTACAAACATATGCTGTCAAACAATTCATTAAAAAGTAAATATAACTATAATGCAGCTTCAGCGACTCACTTATTACGTCTAATCAATTTAACAGAATACAACAGAATTTCATATACCAAAGTAGTATCTACATACATATAACGAATCCAAAACAAGAAATATTCAATAACTTAACATACAATTATTTACATGTGTATGGCGTTTACACATCACAATTAATATGGGACTTTAATTTGATGTTCTTTTTACTTAAAGATATGTGCAGATTTATTTCGGACATTATTTTTTTCTTCCAAAAAGTAAGCTTAAAGTTTCAAACCGTGAAAGAATGGCATTCTCTTAATGGATGCTTTCTATGCATAGTAACTTAAAATGACACGAAGTTGATAATACAACTTGGTTTCGTGATCTTGTCAATACAATTCATGTCATTGTAATATCTCTTTTACACATAAGACATTTATAAGTACTTTTTGTTCGAGTCATCATCTTATGACAATATACTCGAGAACTCTTGTGAATAGCAATTCGTTTGTAATCAGCATCTTCCTGTTATGATTTTGAAGTGATATTTACTGCTAATTTGCAAAATCCGGTTACTTATGTATTTGTATTTAGGTCATTCGTCAAGTAACTTTGACTACGTGTTGCGTAGGGTAAACGGATATTGACTGGGGCGTATAGAGAATTTGTTTATATATACACGAGTCTTTCTTAATTAATTGAACCTCAGTTACATTTTTAAAGCTGTATNAATATTAATAATAATAATAACAATAATAACAATAATAATTATAATAAAAATACTCATTTTGAGTATAAAGTTACTTGCGAGTCCACGTAATCGTAAGTGAGGTTGTCGCCGTCCAATCGGAGTTGAAACGCATTGATATCTTCCAGAGCTTTCTGTATGGTAATGTTACACAATCTGCCTTCTTCTCTTTTCGAGCTATTACTCAATGGGAGCAATGCAAGAAGATTGAATTCTTCACTGGGCAAAATAACACTAAATCCCGTTATGAAAATTATTTCAAAAATTAAATACATACTTTTTGCCATTATTTAAAAGGATTTATACTCATTAATAAAACTGTAACTTATAGAGGCTATGTCAACTTTCAACTGAATTTTTAATTGCAAGCTGATAGTATTTGTACCGCCTTCCTGTTAAGTACAAGTAGCCACTTCAGCCTGTAATAAAATGATTACTTTATGATTATTGACTTCATTTAAACTGCCTTTTTATGAAATGGTGTTTAGCTAACCTCAGACCATGAAGATGGAACACTTTCGACTGTTAACATTTTATAAAACAGTTTATACAGCAGCATCAGAAAATCATTTGCAGGAATATAAAGTTCACTTAAATGAGTCGCGCTTTGATAAAAGGTGGTTAAATGCATGTGCGTAAAGTGTCGTCCCAGATTAACCCGTGCATTTCGCACAGGCTTATCAGGGACGAAACCTTCAGCCGAAATTGGATTTTTGTCAACAGTCTTCCTTTAAACGAAAAAAACAAGCAAATAAAGCGGTAAGTGCCGTCCCTGATTAGTCTGTTCGGACTACACAGGCTAATATGGGATGACACTCTACGCACATGCATTAATCCCCTTTTCACCGAGCGAGGTTCAAATACAAGTCAGGCCCTGCAGAGTGAGCTTCTTTTAGAGCCTTCATGTCTTGAAATGATATCGGTAAATTTATGATTGACTAGACTATTGAAGGAAAACAAACAACAATATACAAACAAAATATATTTGATTTTTTTTTCAGTTATCAAAAGCAAAAAGTCATAAGTTAAACAACGGCATATTAAATATACCAGTAGTTGTGTTTGCATGTTCATGTATATTTAAAAAACGTACGTTGTTTTGTTTAAATATCAATGATATTGTTTTTTAACATGTCTCCTTGTTTTCCTACAGAATGAAAAGAAGCTTTGAAAATAATTTTAGTGTAGCGTGCTGGTTGCAAAAAGTTAAAATGTATTTTTTGAAAAACAACAACATTGTTTTATATAATATGCGTACTCAACTATCATAAAATATAAACACTTGTTTTAAAAGTGAATAAACATCGTAGTGTAGTATTTTTTAAGTTACAATGATGGCACATATTATCAGGTACATAGTAAGAGGTTTTACGTTACAATGATGGCACATAATAAAAAGCACATATAAAGAGGTTTTAAGTTACAATGATGGCACATAATATTAAACATACAGTAAGAGATTTTAAGTTACAATGATGGCACATAATATCAAGCACATAGAAAGAGGTTTTAAGTTACAATGATGGCACATAATATCAAGCACATATAAAAGGTTTTAAGTTACAATGATGGCACATAATATCAAGCACATAGTAAGAGGTTTCAAGTAACAATGATGGCACATGATATCAAGTACATAGTAAGAGGTTTTAAGTTACAATGATGGCATATGATATCAAGCACATAGTAAGAGGTTTTAAGTTACAATGATGGCACATACTATCAAGCACATAGTAAGAGGTTTTAAGTTACAATGATGGCACATAATATCTAGCACATAGTAAGAGGTTTTTAGTTACAATGATGTTACATAATATCAAGCACAAATTAAGAGGTTTAAATGAATGTGCATAAAGTGTCGTCCCAGATAAGTATGTGCAGTCCGCACAGGCGAATCAGGGATGACATTCCTTTTATATTATATTTTTCGTTTAAAGAAAATCTCTTCTTAGATAAAATCTAGTTTTAAGAAGTTTAGGCGGAGAGTCTCGTCTCCGATTAGCCTGTGTGGACTGCACAGGCTTAACTGGGATGACATATTATGCACATGCATTAAACCCTTTTTCACAGAGCGAGGCTCACATTGAAGTACATTTACGTAATTCCCACCTTATTTATGCAATTCGCATTTGCACTGACTCGACATCATGTGCCAGCATTTACTGGCAAACTAACACTTATGCAAGGCTAATTTGGACATCACGTGACGGTTGGAAAATGAAGAGCTATAGAAACGTCAGTGGACAAGTTGTTTTTTTAATGTGCTTCCTAGACCTGGAGCCGTATTCACCAATGTACGTAAGTCTCAAATCTTAGACTCAGCTCCAGTTTCTGACTCAGACTCAGACTCAGCCTTACAAAACTTAAATCACGAAACATAAAATGGTTAGTTTTAGACTCAGACTCAGTAAGATAAGTCTCGAATGCTAAGTCTACAATGTTTAGACTTACGCTATACAATCCCGACGTAACGTCGTTTGAGCGTTTACTTTACAAAATGGCCGCCGCACGAGCTACTTGCGTAATAATGATAATATTATTGAAAGAGTGTATCTAGATCGTACCAACCCTTTGGAGATTTATAGGGATATTGAATTTTACAAACGGTATCGTTTTACCCGACCGGGAATCGTTTTTATTTGCAATATTTGCAAGGAAAAGTTGAGCGGCAATACGATGCGGATTCTGCCAGTTCCGGTCGCCCTGGCAGTGTGTACTTTCCCGAGCAACGTGGCAAGTGGCGACCTCCAGCTAACAGTGGGAAATAGTACTGGCCTGTCACAGGCAACGGTTAGCCGTGTAGACCTGTGCACAGGTCAATAATATTTTGACAGCTAGAGTGTTGAATTTGTCAAATTTCCAGCTGGTACGACGCCGTTCGTGCGAAACAAGAACTTGGTGCGATCGCTGATAGGTGAGTCATTTGCGATGTGTGCATTTTGCAATTGTTCTTATTTATTGTAAACAACTGTCAAATTCATAATTCTCCGCGTTTGTTTGTTGTCTTTCGTGAAAATAATCTCCAAACTTAATGAACGTGAACATGCACTAATTTTATGGATAATACTTGTTGTTTGAATGAAAAAGTAATAACATATCATTTGCATGTATCATAAACTATAAAAATGGATATTTTCTAAATAGGGAAACCTATTTGAAATCGTTTACAAGACATTTACTTCACATAAATTTTGATTTCATTACTATTACAAATCTATTTATAGATGTAGGAATTAACCTATAGATATGTATATGACAACAAAAGTTACACTGCCATGACGTAGTTGGTAGCGCATGGGTGCTCGTAAATATATTTCACTGACTAGACTGTGGTTCGAAATGACATCGCGGACTCTGTTTTTTTCCCCAAACATTTTCAATATAAATTATGCCGATTATTTTATTATTATTTTATTATTCTTGGTCTTTAATGTAATGTTAATTAATTTAAAAAAAGGGCTAATAATAATGTGTATATAATACACCCTGTTAAGAAGATATTGGGTACACCTGAATCCATATGTGCATCTGTCCGTGTGTCTGTCTATGTTGTAATTGAGCTCCAATACAAAATGCATTTTTGCGACAAATGCGGTAGAATATGAATTTGTTGTAGTCCAACTTGTTGACGCTCTCAAATATTAAGCTACTTTATATTAAGCTACTTTTAACATGAGTAATATTTAGAGCGTACAACGGGCGAAGGACCAAAATTTTGGTTGACAGTTTTCCTTCTTTGTCTATATTGTTGCGCAAGGNGAAGCACAAATCCCCAAATCAGGGGAATGTGATGCATCCTAGTATAGAGATGACAATAACGCAGTGACGTCACCATCTATGTATAGAACGATAGATATGTATAAGCCAATAAAAGTTACACTGCCATGACGCAGTTGGTAGCGCATCGGTATTCGTATTTATATTTCACCGACAATTCGGTGGTTCGAAATTACATCGGAGACTTTTTTCTCCAAACATTTTCAATATAAATTATGACGATTATTTAATTATTTTTTTATTCTTGGTCTTTAATGTTATGTGAATTAATGTTTATTAATTTTAAAAAAGGTGCTATAAATAATGTGTATATTATACACACTGTTAAGAAGATATAGGGTACACCTGAATTTTTTGCGACAAATGCTGTAGAATATGCATTTGTTGATGGCAAGTGCATTGTTGGAATGCACTTTATTTGTAAATTAATAAAACACTCAACAACAGAAATAATATTTTATTCTCACATGCACATATTATTGCATTTTCAATCAATAGTAAAACGATGACATTAAATTCGATTATCAAGTTGAGACACATCAGCATATTGCATCACTTCTGACATAAGGCAGAACTTTCGTTCAATATAATGCACATAAATGCACCGATCACAATCCATTTATATCAATATCTGTTTACTTAAGTAAAGTTACGTAAGATTTCCCAAAAATGGGTCAATTTAAATGATTAACTTTCAGGTTTTCCAAGTACTTTGGGGTGCATCGATTGCATGCATGTGCATATCAAGAAGCCAGTGGACCATGTAGAAGACTACTGTACCTAGGGCGAAAGGGCGTTCCCACCATCAACATTCAGGTATGGCTTAACAGTCAGTTATGTGCAAGTCTAAATGCAATCGCTTTTCTTTGATACAACTTTATTTTAAACACAAATATTTAATGAAACAACTGTATGTTAATTTTAATAGTTTGCCATTAGCAAAATAAGAAACATATCATCAGCATTTTATCAAATACATAGAAAAAATGTACAAAAATATGTCTTATTTTGTTAGTTTAATATAACATGTTTTATGTTAACAGGCTGTGTATGATGCAAGCTACAGAATAACGAGCTTCACTCAAGTTCACTGCCAGTTTGCAAGGGCGAACGCATGATGCCAGGATTTGTTGATGTCTAATTTTAAATTCACATAACTGTATCTACCNTATTATTATCAATGATTTATATCTTGTAAGCAAATAATATCAAGAAGTGTCCCAAGACAACGCATTCAACTAATATTCCTCTTTGAATGTAGAATGTACTTTATCTGTCAGTAACATAATAAAATGACCAATGAAATATTTAACCTACATTTCTTCAAGCACACAAACATTGACTGGAATTGTATAAGTACAAAAAGGGACATAATCATATTATCTATAATCAACACTCACCTTTTATTCTCTATATACGTTTCATGTTCACGTTCCAATTAAGGGCGACACTTGGGAATGCGGCGAGGACCTTACGATGCTTTTGAGTTCTAACGAGTTCAATAAAGGACGACACTTGGGAATGCGACGATGACCTTGCGATGCTTGAGTTCTAATGAGTTCAATAAAGGACGACACTTGGGAATGCGACAATGACCTTGCGATGCTTTTGAGTTCTAATGAGTTCAATAAAGGGCGACACTTGGGAATGCGGCGATGACCTTATGATGCTTTTGAGTTCTAACGAGTTCAATAAAGGGCGACACTTGGGAANATGATCAATCCGAACTGCTGGTGTTTTTAACTGGAAGACATTCTTTGGAAACTACCAGGGTACTTCAAAATTAAAACAAAAAACATAACAAAAAAATACCACTTTCTCTGCACTGCTGATGGGCAAGGGTTTTCCATTCATCGAGAGTTCTGCGACTCAGAGGAAGTCAGATTTAACCTTTTAAAGGCAAGACCTGAGACAGACTGCCTTCCAACGTTAAGGTTATCCCCTCTCTTTATCCTGAAAGGCAGTGGTATCTGTACGAGAAAATTGCACCGTTCTTTATCAATGAAGTTGCCAGGGACATTGTGTGCCCGAAACCATCTATTCCAAACTAAGAAATGTGAGAGCTTTATATCCTATTAACAATTATCAATTGGCTCAAATTGTTGTTCTTTTGTGATACTTATGATAAGCTGTTTTTCTAAACATGTGTTCATGACTGTTGAAGTGACATAGCAATCAATAATCAACAAGGGGTGTTTGTAAAACATGCATGCCCCCATTTGGACTGTCAGTTGTAGTGGCATCCATTGTGTGAATATGTTTTTGTCACTGTAAACTTGACCTTTGACCTAGTGACTTGATATCAATAGGGGTCATCTGCCATTCATGATCAATGTACCTATGTAGTTTCATGATCATAGGCCTAATTATTCTTGAGTTATCATCAGGAAACCATTTTACTGTGTCGAGACACCATGACCTTGACCTTTGACCTACTGACCTGAAAATCAATAGGGGTCATCTGCAAGTCATGATCAATGTACCTATGAAGTTTCATGATCCTAGGCATAAGCGTTCTTGAGTAATCATCCGGAAAACATTTTTCTATTTCCAGTCACTGTGACCTTGACCTTTGACCTAGTGACCTTAAAATCAATAGGGGTCATCTGTGAGTCATGATCAATTTTCCTATGAAGTTTCATGATCCTATGCGTAAGCGTTCTTGAGTTATCATCCGGAAACCATTTTACTATTTCTAGTGACTGTGACCTTGACCTAGTGACCTCAAAATCAATAGGGGTCATCTGCCAGTCATGATCAATGTACCTATGAAGTTTCATGATCCTAGGCCTAAGCGTTCTTGAGTTATCATCCGGAAACCATCTGGTGGACGGACGGACCGACATGTGCAAAACAATATACCCCCTCTTCTTCGAAGGGGGGCATAATAATAAAGGAATATCTTATAAATTATATCAGTTTTATAAACAATGATTGATTGCTTTTTGTGATTTCGCATAATTTGACAATTTAGCTTACAAGATAAAGACACATATTTACTTGATTAAGAGTATGTAAAACAGATAATAACTTTAAATTATGTGTTTAAATATGAAAAATTGTTTTTTCTAAAAGTATAGTGGAAATTCACCACAAATCAACATTTTTTAATACACANAACGGTGTGTGATTTTGAAAGGATTATAAATGGGTCAGCTTTATTTGGACCAGCAAATAAATGGGTGATTCCAAAAGGTTTCTTTTCAGGAATATACACAGTCATATTTGAAGTTTATTTACAAGTGGGGCTTTATTTTATTTTATTGTATGTCAGACATTATTTGATTTTAGATGTATAGTTGTATTCCTCTGATAAGGTTAACTTACAATCAAACACTTATAATTTCACATATGGACATACGCAGTTTAATACAAAATAATAAACAGAAGTGCATTATTTGGTTTCCGTTGT
>VMBQ01012005.1:0-23954 GCA_007657795.1 Dreissena rostriformis | reverse complement strand
CTGCAAGAAGTATGTTTCCATATTTCCATTAAAGAAATATTCATCTAAAACCACACACACGTCTTTAAGATGAAAATAAAATTTAATTGGCAAATATCGTACACTTTAATCATCATTTTAGTCGAATTTAACACATTAAACACATTCGTCATCTTAATGTTTTCATATACTTTAGTATTTATGACTATACAATGTTATGAACATTTCTAAAAAAAGTGACGGAATGTTTTATGAAGTTTGCCATTATTATTGATCAATGGTTATAGAAAGACGCTAAACGAATATGATTTAATTGAATAATTTGTGTTTGTATATGAAGTCTTCTTAAAAGCACTCTGGCATGCATTTACGATCGCTTCTTTTTAGTCGTGTGCCGTCCATCGTCAAAATGTACCTCTCTCCACTAAAAAGGCCACATTTAATAGGATATATATGCACATACGCTAAACGGTGTCACGCGGGATCAAAAACGAGGTATTATGCCAAATACTTGAAACATATTATGTACAAGCTAGAAGTCACATTATTTGCCCAATCATGAAACTTGCTCTGAACTTTTTTTTTTTAATATTATGTCTTACGTAAGTCTAAAAAGATCTTCGAAAGATTGTAAAACATGGCTTCAAGAGTTTTAGGCAGTTTATTCTGATGAATTTAATGACTTTTAATGAACCATCTATAAGTTTTATTCTTTGCTCAATGTACATGCAATTTGCTCAGTATATTTGTTTTATTGGTATTTCATTTTAGTTTGATCATGATTCCGCCAGTTGAAAGAACTGTCTGCCGGGTTTTGGTTTTATGGTTATAGTAAAACATTAAAATCACTCTGTTTGTTACATTTTTCCCCAGTCATTATGAAACAGCTCACAATGTTTATTCTAAGAATATATCGGCCAAGTTCGAAAATGTTCCCGGTCCAGTGACAGGACAGTTTTCCTTTCATGGATATGATAAAAACGAACACCGCACCATCCTGTTTATTAAGTTGGTAAGAACGTTTTTGTCTAATAATATATCTGTCTTTATAACATCTGTGACGCGAGGAATTAAACAAACATGGCCAGAAGCCAGATTGTTTACCGTAGCATCACAGACTTTGCTAAGGACAGTTTAGCTCTATACATGTTTTAAGTTAGCGCCTTAAGTAGGGCCATTTGTCTCTCTTGTTTAATAACTATGTGCATCATATACGTTAACATTCAGATCATCGTCGAATAGTTCAGGAAGAAACAACAATAAGGTTGTAAAAAGCTAAATTTCAATCGTTGGTTGTGTTTGTCTAAAAAAAGCCACATACAATAGTACAAATTATATTGTTTCAAATCAATACAATTCTTAAGCCAGTTACACAAAACAACCAAACCAGCGTTTGTCGTATTACGGTCACCAGGAGGGGTTCTTGTGGGCCATGTGCCGGCCGTTCACGTTTGTCTTGTAAACCAAGTAAGAGATGAGCAGCTGTCCTCGGAGACACTTGCGTTCAAAGGCCTGTATTCTGCGTTCTGTGACCGCGTGAAGCGTCCATGTCTCGCTGCCGCACAGTATGATGGATACTTCGAGGGACTATTTAAGTGTGTTTAAGTGTTCTGGTTTCTCAAAAAAGCAGTGCTTTTGTGACAATCCATTTTTTTAATTTATGCGCATATGTATAGCTGTATTTCACGTTCATTTGAAAAGTACCGATTTAACTACCACTCATGATTTTTCCTCGCACGCGAAGTGTCACCAGTACAACTTTTGATTATAATAAACTTAATATACTATTGAACGTTTTTACAAACAAGACCTTTTTATTAAGAGATTTAATAAACTCTTATAACAATAATCTTATTTCAGGAAAGATAAACTATATATGCCGGCATGTCCCTTTATCGTACATTGGTCATTATTTTCATTCTACGAATATTTAATGATATCATAGTTCAAGTTATGGAAAAACATGCTTAAAAATGCCTTGTNGTAGGTAGGTAGGTAGGTAGGTAGGTAGGTAGGTAGGTAGGTAGGTAGGTAGGTAGGTAGGTAGGTAGGTAGGTAGGTAGGTAGGTAGGTAGGTAGGTAGGTAGGTAGGTAGGTAGGTAGGTAGGTAGGTAGGTAGGTAGGTAGGTAGGTAGGTAGGTAGGTAGGTAGGTAGGTAGGTAGGTAGGTAGGTAGGTAGGTAGGTAGGTAGGTAGGTAGGTAGGTAGGTAGGTAGGTAGGTAGGTAGGTAGGTAGGTAGGTAGGTAGGTAGGTAGGTAGGTAGGTAGGTAGGTAGGTAGGTAGGTAGGTAGGTAGGTAGGTAGGTAGGTAGGTAGGTAGGTAGGTAGGTAGGTAGGTAGGTAGGTAGGTAGGTAGGTAGGTAGGTAGGTAGGTAGGTAGGTAGGTAGGTAGGTAGGTAGGTAGGTAGGTAGGTAGGTAGGTAGGTAGGTAGGTAGGTAGGTAGGTAGGTAGGTAGGTAGGTAGGTAGGTAGGTAGGTAGGTAGGTAGGTAGGTAGGTAGGTAGGTAGGTAGGTAGGTAGGTAGGTAGGTAGGTAGGTAGGTAGGTAGGTAGGTAGGTAGGTAGGTAGGTAGGTAGGTAGGTAGGTAGGTAGGTAGGTAGGTAGGTAGGTAGGTAGGTAGGTAGGTAGGTAGGTAGGTAGGTAGGTAGGTAGGTAGGTAGGTAGGTAGGTAGGTAGGTAGGTAGGTAGGTAGGTAGGTAGGTAGGTAGGTAGGTAGGTAGGTAGGTAGGTAGGTAGGTAGGTAGGTAGGTAGGTAGGTAGGTAGGTAGGTAGGTAGGTAGGTAGGTAGGTAGGTAGGTAGGTAGGTAGGTAGGTAGGTAGGTAGGTAGGTAGGTAGGTAGGTAGGTAGGTAGGTAGGTAGGTAGGTAGGTAGGTAGGTAGGTAGGTAGGTAGGTAGGTAGGTAGGTAGGTAGGTAGGTAGGTAGGTAGGTAGGTAGGTAGGTAGGTAGGTAGGTAGGTAGGTAGGTAGGTAGGTAGGTAGGTAGGTAGGTAGGTAGGTAGGTAGGTAGGTAGGTAGGTAGGTAGGTAGGTAGGTAGGTAGGTAGGTAGGTAGGTAGGTAGGTAGGTAGGTAGGTAGGTAGGTAGGTAGGTAGGTAGGTAGGTAGGTAGGTAGGTAGGTAGGTAGGTAGGTAGGTAGGTAGGTAGGTAGGTAGGTAGGTAGGTAGGTAGGTAGGTAGGTAGGTAGGTAGGTAGGTAGGTAGGTAGGTAGGTAGGTAGGTAGGTAGGTAGGTAGGTAGGTAGGTAGGTAGGTAGGTAGGTAGGTAGGTAGGTAGGTAGGTAGGTAGGTAGGTAGGTAGGTAGGTAGGTAGGTAGGTAGGTAGGTAGGTAGGTAGGTAGGTAGGTAGGTAGGTAGGTAGGTAGGTAGGTAGGTAGGTAGGTAGGTAGGTAGGTAGGTAGGTAGGTAGGTAGGTAGGTAGGTAGGTAGGTAGGTAGGTAGGTAGGTAGGTAGGTAGGTAGGTAGGTAGGTAGGTAGGTAGGTAGGTAGGTAGGTAGGTAGGTAGGTAGGTAGGTAGGTAGGTAGGTAGGTAGGTAGGTAGGTAGGTAGGTAGGTAGGTAGGTAGGTAGGTAGGTAGGTAGGTAGGTAGGTAGGTAGGTAGGTAGGTAGGTAGGTAGGTAGGTAGGTAGGTAGGTAGGTAGGTAGGTAGGTAGGTAGGTAGGTAGGTAGGTAGGTAGGTAGGTAGGTAGGTAGGTAGGTAGGTAGGTAGGTAGGTAGGTAGGTAGGTAGGTAGGTAGGTAGGTAGGTAGGTAGGTAGGTAGGTAGGTAGGTAGGTAGGTAGGTAGGTAGGTAGGTAGGTAGGTAGGTAGGTAGGTAGGTAGGTAGGTAGGTAGGTAGGTAGGTAGGTAGGTAGGTAGGTAGGTAGGTAGGTAGGTAGGTAGGTAGGTAGGTAGGTAGGTAGGTAGGTAGGTAGGTAGGTAGGTAGTGTCAATACGATGGATGTAAAGTGTACTTGTCTCAAATTTCCCTCATTTATTTCCCCTGCAAAATGGAATTAATGGAAACTTTTGAAGAATTCACTATTGTTGCATGTTCTTTTATTTTAATTTTGGAATGATATAGTTTTGAATTTATCAAATAATGATAATATTACTGATTTAACTGTTACCTGTATACCAGTTATCAAAGGCTTCTCTGAGCTCTTTTTTCTTGAATCTTTCTTAGAATAATAAGTGTCATTTATATCCCATAAAGCTGGCCTAAGCTTGCTTGATAAAATTCAATCAATCAATTTAAACACCTCAATATCATTCCAAATTCAATGAAGCGGCCATGTTGTCCATTATTCAATGCAATGTTTATAAATTGGTTTGTTTTCATACCAGATATCTAGGGTTTTTATTTTTCTCATTTTCTATTTATCAGCTCAGTATCACCTCATAAATTAACCAGTTACCCCTTATCTCTTCGATGTTCCTACACAATGCTGTACACCTAGTTCTGCCACTCTGAAATGGCAGTATGGTTGGACAACTTGACAAAAGGTGTACATACTATGTTTAAAGACTTTTCATTTGGTAAATTTGTATATGCACCTCAAAGGTGTACAGCAAAAATCTAACGTGTACCAGGGGATTTATGGAACATAGTCTTTTTAAGTCGTACATACAGTGATAGTGTTAACAAAATATTATGTATAATGAAGGTAACGGATTCAGATTAAAAAATCAAGAGTCATTATAAAGAAGTGAAACTCCAGAAGCTGCAGCAGTTTTGCATTTCTATCATACACACCTTTGTGGTCCTTTATTTATGGTAAGGAACCAATTGCCAAAACATTTATGTCATATTTTTATAAGATACGATTATGCTTATAACATAATCTGTTTTCACAAGAATAATGATAGAGGGCTTACTAGTATATCTAAAACAGTTATGGTATGTTGTATGCTTCGAAGTCGGGTTCGGCCGCTAGGGTCAGAATAAAACATATAATAAGATTTTACTTCATTATTGTTTATCCTATGTCATACAGTTGAAACAATTCATAAAAAGTTTGTAATCTCTTGGATTAAAGGTCAAGGACAAATGTTATTCATAGAAATGCTCATTCTAGTACGTTATTTGTTCTGACATTACCACCGACAACCGATTTAATCCAAATCAGTGAAATCATTTCGGTCAAAAGTCAATGCCACAGTACGAATATACCTGCTCTTGTTTCCTCATCGACTTAATTACGGATTTATTTCGTATCTACATGTAAAGGAGGCACTTGCCATAGCCCGGGTAGACTTGGACGAGGCAGAGCGAATTGCTGCAGAAGACAAATTTGTCATTGAAGAAGTTGACGTGGAAAACCCAGATGATTGCGAAGATGCCACTGCACGTTCTAAGCCAAAGAAACAGAAAAACGATGTTGAAGACCCAAAAATTACGGAGATGCGGAAAAAATTCGCTGATGCGCAGGCAGAGCTGACGCCTGTAAGAAATGCCCTTTCTGTAACGGAACCTCCTAATGAGCGCACTACGTTTCTTGACTGGGTGCGTGAAGTCTGCAAAAATGCCTCGGATGACCAATTCACTGAGTTTCAGACACACTTTATCCACATGCAGGCCAGATGGAAAAAGCAGAAATATCCAGACCAGAGACCACCCTCTACGTTGCCACCAAGCAGCACTCGTCAGTCAGCACCTCGAGGCTACAGTGGTTTTCAGCCTATGCCGAAGAAGTGGAATATGCCACCTCAACATCCTCAGTATCCATTGCAAAACAAGGATGCAGAGTCTATACAGACAAATATGCGTCAACCATGCCTAAATCTTGATGAAAACACCGAAGATACATCACAGGTTGTCTCCTCAGCACTGTTGGACTTAGATACCCCCTACACAGATTAATTTCCTACAGTCTTCTACCGTTTGGACTATCATTGCAGGGAGCACTTTAACAGGACGAAATGTCACTGGCAAATATAGCACAGGCGATATTGTTTTTAGGTTTTAATTTTGTTTACTTTTAATATTTCTATTCGGGTGGGTAGTCGTGCAATGGAAGTTACATAAGTACGCATAGTTAGCGCTTATCAAATTGTAATCATTTTAGAGTGGCAAGGAATGCCATGATACGTATATAATTTGTCAAACATACATGTATTATGTTTATATAAAAACGTAAATTGACTTTGTTTAAACATTGTTACCTAAACTTGAAATCCTATATACAATAGTTTTTTTTCAGCTGTATTAAAATCATTGTGTACATGCTAAAATAATGCTAATTAATATAACATAACGATACTGTAATATACAATTCGATTATTGATAAAAGGATCTGAAAATAATCCGCGAGCAGGACTGAACTTAATATTAAGGTAGTCATATAATTCGCGCTGTTTTACCCTTTCAGCGTACTGTTATAAGTTTCAACCAGACTCTGAACCAGACTCAACGATCACATCATGAAAGTGGGTTGCAGTTGTGCAACCTCTTGATCCTACCTCTATATATACAACAAAATATATCTAGTTATCCTCATCCTCCTCCCTCTTATCATCATCATCATCATTAGAAACAAAAACAACAACCACATCATCATAATCACTGACACAATCACCATTATTATCATAATGAACACCATTTTCAGCATTGTCGTCATCATGTTAATGACTCATTCTGTATGAATAAATTGTTATCATTCTTTATATTTTCGTGGTTTTCCTTTATTTCAGATTGTGAAAGCCCAGTATAAATGTGTCTTTTTGTTTTTAATTGCAAAACAATATGCCATGTTACTTTTAAAAAGAAAATTCACTCTAAAAAATCTTTCTGTAGTGAAATTTTTATTAAAGCCTACGTCAATATACGCACTACAAATGTCAATCTTTCTCTTTCAATGTAGTCTGCAAAGAGATGCTCCAAAATGGTGCAAACACGCATAGAATATAGTAAATAATCACACAAGGAATATCTGCGCTTGTTAAATGGCTTTTATACCAAGAGAGAAAAGCAGCTCTTAAGAAATGGACGACCGAGAGACACACAATGAATTAGCGGAATGTAACCTAATGACGAGCAAACGTCACCATCTATTTATAATAAGCGCGGAAGTCCCAGGACGACATTCTGTTAACGACGGACTTCAAAAATAGTAATAATTTTCCCGAGTATTGATTGAGTGTCTTTTAGGCGAATTATTATCGTCTTAATATGCTTCACTTATTCATATTATATTTTTCAAATATTTCATTGCAACTAAACATATAATAACACGTTTGAAACAAAAAAGAGAACCTTTGTTTATTTTAAGCGGTACTACTTTGTTCGGTAAATCGTACATGTAGTAGTTTTAAGCACAACGTATTTTCCGGTAACATAAGTTGTCATTCAGCAACAGAAAAATTGAACACTCAACTTGATGTCTACAAAATCTATGCATTGGATCACTATTTAAGTAACAATATGGATTTGCTAAAACATTCGTAAGTTATTAAAAACTTCAAACAAAATGTGTTCCTTCAATTCTTTAGATCCCAACATTTTAGAATCACGGTAAAAAGTGATCCCTCCACTCTTGGGACAGTTGGTTTCATTACTGTACCCTCATAGGACCAATAACAGCAGAAAAGTAATTTTCTCTATCACTGTAAAACAATAACACGCTTCATTTGTATGTTTACGATCATTAGATTTCCATTAAATTCGTATAGTGTTTGTTTGAAGTTTCTGAAATGAACAAATATACTTCCATGTGAATTGGGGTTTTCCCACATAATCTCTTGAATTCTTCTAAGTAATTGCACCAACTTAAAATCTTTGTGCGATCACTTCAAATAACGCATGAATAAAATATTATTACTAATGTGAAAAGGCATCGTTTTCGATTGTCATTTAGACAAGCAATACATATTTATTATCATTTGTCTTACATCACGATAAACCCCAAAAGGAGTACAAAGACGTAGTTTTAAATGCAAAAAGTACGAAAATGTTCCATAACAGTGTTAAATTGTATTAATACAAATATATACTTGACAGATATATATAACAGTAGTATAATTCACGTTGGTAATTTGTCGTCTTGTTGATAATTTAGCATTAGTTCATTCGTTAAGTATTTAGTAGAGGAAAGGCTGTTAGTTATTGAATTTAACTTATTCATCATGCAGCAGACATTTCTATTGTGTGTTTGTGTGTGTGTGTGTGTGTGTGTGTGTGTGTGTGTGTGCGACAGAGCGTTCGTGCGTATGCGTGTGTGTGTGTTTAAGACATTCGTGAAGCAGCTGCATGGTTCGCTCGATAGTTATTTATTAACAACTTTATTATAACTGAGCCAGACGCAACAATTACATTGTGTACGCCACATCTTAGAATGTATATCCTTATTGGGACAAAACAGACGATAAGAAAAAGGCACAATTACGAATTCAATAAATACGAAAAGTGCATGTCTTGCTTCTGTGACTATCGTGTAGGAATTACCATTGAGGATTCACTTCTACTATATGATGTCGAAATTAGTCTGGAAGTTGNTTTTTTTTTTTTGAGCTGCACATATTACATTTACATTCATATGACTGCTTATGGATATGGCCCTGATATGTATTCATGTCATTATTCTCATGCATTTTAACCTTTTAATTTTAATTCTTATACTTATAACGTTATTACTTGCTGATGCAATTAATACAACATGATACATTAAAGAGTTTAATTATTATTATACAACAACATTATGAATGAAAGGTTTCGCGTCATCATGTTAATATTCATTTAATTTGATACATTAATCCTTTTCATCATTATATCGTGCTAAATATTTGGCAATAACGGCTAATTACGTTAATTGACGTATTATTAGCTTTTTAAAGACAATACTTGCGAATAATCGAATCGACTATTCAAATCGCGATCAGTCAATCCAATGTTTGAACATTCGAATAGTTTTGTCACTCCCTAGTATTGTATTTGTATATGTATTTGTATTTCGTAATAAAGGCAACAAACAGTTACAAACTTCGTACATAACATGCATTTAAGCATACCCGAATTAACAGTTTCAATCTAATTCCTCATTATTATGCATACTCCATTTGACAGGTCTATCCCCCCGACAATGTTTTTGTTGGAGTGTTTGACCGTAAAACATGGAACAAGGCCAAAGACTTCTGTCAGAGTCTGGGAGGCAACTTGGCGATCGCCAACAGCACCGCCAAGGTGGATAGAATAGTAAATCTTATGAATCCGGAGTGGCCGTGGTTAGGAGGCCAGAAAAACGGGACAACCTGGAAATGGCTATCCGGAGAGGTCGTGACACCCTATCCTTATGTAAACATCAACGGAGCAGAGTGTCTGATGTTTGAGTTGAATCAAAGACGAATGGACGATGATTACTGCAGTGGAACTTTCCACTCAGTTTGTGAATATCAGCTTTAAACACGACTTTCGCCTGAATAGCATGCGACTGTGTTCTTGTTATACTTAAACGATTTCATACTTAACTTGATACACTGTTAATATGTGACATAAAACATATTTTTTCAAATATCTGTAAATTTCATCCTTTAATGTATTATAATATTTCTGCACAATCCACTTATTATATTAATGTATTTTGTATTATCATTTTGTTCAAAACTAGAAACTAGAAAGTTTATGTGTAATAAAATTATGTTCTGTTCTGTAACGAACTGTCTCAAAATAAGCTAATTATTGCTCATGTTAAATTATTTTCAAGGAAAAATATCAACTAACCGTGTGTTGAGTTTATTTAATTGCCCTTTTTGTAAACTAATACACAAAATATCAATTGATGGTTGATGAGACTTATATGAACATTATCCGTGAATTTAGTAGTGTAAATAATACAACGTTATACATGTTTAGGATTGCGCGAATGGAAAAAAAGTATAAATATTCGCTTAATTGTTGCTAATGTAGTTTGATGGTATTTAGTAACGCGTTGTGAATACACAGACAGTCGCGCAAAGTACCTTCCGCGGGGTTAGTTTATTGTGAATGGCTAGAAGAAACGCAAACCGAAGTCCCCAGTTGATTTGTTATTTTAAAATCGCTCTTAATATATTGAAACGTATCAATACTGTTTTCGCAATCAAAAACATTAATTATTAATCAAGTAAACCAGTGTCAAGGTATCCGACGGATTCTGTCATTACTGTATCAGGGTTCATATTATATATCTTAATTTGGTCATAACAGAGGAATGTTTTCAACGCAGACTGAATGAGTCCCTGCAATATTTCAGTAAAATTCACGTTTGAGACGACAAGCTCGGTTCAGTGCGTCGGACTACAACAGATTTTCCCACAGTCATTTATCCGAAGCATTCAAAGTTCGAAAGGGGAAATAAACACGCGATTATAATATAACGTTGATAGTATTATCCATGAAAAATTATCCAACTGCACGGTTTCTCTTCCGTGACGTTCACACATTAGCGGCCGGATTGCCTCATAAAAGCCTAGCAACCCAGCATGTCAACTTTGTGTTGCAGAACAATAGATGTCTATCTGCCATTTGGAAATACGTTAAATTAAAAATAATAACTAATTATAACTTAAATGCGTCATTATCAGTCATTATCAAATTCCTTTATTAACATTGGTCTGTACAAGTTCTCAAAACACAGTTTAAAGAAATCAATACAGTAAAACATTGCTTTCCTCATGGTTGATATAAAGAATGACAGCAATNTGGGGTAAACCCTCTTTATTGGAAATATTTCACATATTTATTGATGATTTTGTCCCAATTACCACTATGTTTAATAGAACACACGAAGAGCATTCGTCTGTCGCTGAGTTATACATGTGTAGATAAATATAGCGAAAAATGAAACAAACCTCAACTAAAACTCGTTTGACTATAAACTTCTAAGTATGAAAATTTTAAAGTTTCGCTTACTTTTGTTTCTGTGAAAAGATAAACCAAGACACATCTGCAGGGCGAGCAATGACTAGAAACAACCGGTTTGTGTTGATTTGTGGAAACACATGATGGGAAAAAATACACTGATGTATATAAATGATTGAATCACAATGATTATTATCATGAATCAATTTTGTTCTTTGGTTAACGAGTAAAGTTTCGTCATTAAATTCAGCCGAAGATGAGCATGTATCCTTCTTTAAAACTGTGTCAGAAGCAAAGAAATGCCTAAAAAAACTTCAAACCATTGCTTATTTTATATTAGTATATGTATGTCGTTTAATTATTTCAGTATCTTCAATTGTTTTGTACATTTGTTTGAAACATTTATTTCACAAGGAATTTACGCGTACGTTATAAAAAAATGTTTCTATTATTTAAAATGATGTCATTTTATCAATTATTTCCCCAATTTTTTTTTTGTAAACTGCACGTATAGGATATTTATGCATCTGACTGCTTATTGATATGGCCCTGATATGTCTTCATGTCATTATTCTCATGGGTGTTAACCCTTTTATTTTAACTCTTCTAATTATAATGGTCTTACTTGCAATGAATATAACATAAGAATAACACGATTTTGATTATCATTGCACAATGATATCACGAATACACTGTTTCGCTTCATCCTGAATATATTTATTTAATTTGATGCAAGACTCATTTTCTTCTTTTACGCGCTCTATTTTACGGCTTCATTTGAATGTTTTTCATGTTCTGCACCATATTTTTATGTTGTGATCATTTTCTAGAGAAAATGTTAAAGTGATATACTCTCTTAAATATTAGAAACTTCTGACATTATAAGACACCTCATTAAATGTAGTTAACGATCATTTTTATTAACATTAATACTATATTATATAATGATCTAACTTTACAGACGATTTCGGCAGTTTTTGTTCTATGCGAAGGTATTTCCGCGAATGATTTGAGTTGATTTCATTTTTATAAAATAGAGATCTGTGCTATCGAATAATGCGTATTAAACTCTGTGTATCATTATCATTTAGTGTAACTTAAATAAACTGAAATAAAAAAAATTACAGATTTATTGAAGATTGAATGTTGCAATGTTGTTTTAAGATAATGTTATCGTTAAAAAAAGTAAACACAGCTTAAATACTAAATTCACTGATGAAAGCTCTATACAAGGTTTAGTATTTAAGTTCTTATAAACACCATTTTCACAATTGATATCAATTGTACATTTATAAGCAATACAGGATTTTGTGTTTGATTTTAACGTGATACCGTATGCCTCTTTTGTTCTTTCAATATCCTGCAATGACAGCACTATGCTTCTACCCAGGAAACGGACTCGGGAGCGTTTCAATAAGCCATAGGCATTTGATAGGTTTTAATTAAAGTTATAGACAAACGGGTCGATATTTAAAAAAAGCGGCGTTTCGTACAATAAAATAACAACAAAGCACGTGTTTTCCATATCAATATACCGGCACTCATCTAGCGTTTCTAACTCGGCTGAACGAAGCGCTGAAACTGAGATAGTAACAAAATCTGCACGCGCGAGTAGAGATCCAATAAACTATTAAATAAGATTTTACAGTAACTCGTTGCACTTCCTATTAATCTAAAGAGATAGTGTCAGTCCATGATGTGTTTGTCTTTTTCAGTACTTTATACAATATATTTGCTTATGTTTAATCTACATCTAATTGCTTTTGTTTTAATATTTCTGTTTTTATTATGTGAAGAATAAGATGATTTACTTTATCTAGTCGTGCAATTGATAGAAATTTAAACCATTTTACTACGATATACAATAAAAACAAATCAAATGTGTCGACTCTGTGTAAATCAGACAATGAAACATTATTGTAAAACAAACAAGAATTGAGTTAAACCATTCCTAATGCGGTGATATCGTGCTAAATATTTGGTAATAACGGCTAAATACATTAAATGACGTATTATTGGCTTTTTCAAGAAAATACTTTTTAATAATCGAATGCTTTTACAACGATTCAGATCGCATTTATCCAATCTAATATTTGAACATATGAATAGTTTTGACGCTCATTAGTTCTATATTTTTAATTATTTGTATTTCCTAAAACGGACAACACACAGTGACCAACTTCGTACTATAACATGCACTTTATACATACCCGAATGAACAGTTTCAATCTGATTCCTTATTAAAGTAAATTGTATTATTTATTATTCCATTTGATAGGTATATCCACCCGCCCATGCTTTTGTTGGAGTGTGGGACGTCAAAACATGGAACGGGGCCAGAGACTTCTGTCAGAGTCTGGGAGGCAACTTGGCCATCGCCAACAGCACCGCCAAGGTTGATAGAATTTCCAACCTTAATATGAATGTTGCGTTCCTCTGGGTAGGAGGCCGGAAAAACGGGACAACCTGGACATGGCTATCCGGAGCGGTCGTGACGCCCTATCCTGTAGTAAACGACAACGGAGCAGAGTGTCTGATGTTGAATCAGTTGGATCAAAAACGAATGGACGATATGTTCTGCAGTGACACTCGTCAGTCAGTGTGTGAATATCAGCTTTAAAAACGACTTTCGTCTGAACAGCATGCTATTGTGTTCTTGTAATACTAAAACGAGTCCATATTTAGCTTCATACACAGTTAATATGTGACATAAAACGATTTTTTTTTCAAATATCTGTTAAGTTTTTTCTTTAATAAATTATAATATTTCTGAAAAATCCACTTATTATATTTATGTTTTTTTTTTCTATTATCATTTTGTTCAAAACTAGAAACTGTGAAGTTTATGTGTAATAAAATTATGTTCTGTTCTGTAACGAACCGTCTCACAATAAGCTAACTATTGCTCATGTTTAGTTATTTTCAAGAAAAAAATATCATCTTACGGTGTGTTGAGTGTATTAATTGCCCTTTTGGTAAACTAATACACGAAATATCAATTGATGGTGGATGAGACTTATATGAACATTATCCGTGAATTTAGTAGTGTACATAATACAACGTTAAACATGCTTAGGATTGCGCGAATGGAAAAAAGTATAAATATTCGCTTAATCGTTGCTAATGTAGTTTGACGTTAGTCAATAACGCGTTGTGAATAGACACACAGTCGCGAGAAGTATCTTCCGCGGGGTTAATTTAGTGTGAATGGCTAGAAAAAACGCCAACCGAAGTCCCCACTTGATATGTTACTTTCAAATCTGTATATATTGAAACGTATCAAAACTGGTACGATGTAATATTAATTTGCGCAATCCAAAACATGTATTATTAATCAAGTACACCTGTGTCAAGGTATCCGCCGGATTCTGTCATTATTGTATCGGGGTTTATATTATATATGTTAATTTGGTCATAACAGAGAAATGTTTTCAACTCAGACTGAATGATTCCCTACAATATTTCAGTTAAATTCACTTTTGAGACGACAAGCTCGGTTCAGTGCGTCGGTCTACTGCATATTTACCCGCAGTCATTTATCCGAAGCATTCAAAGTTCGAAAGGCGAAATACACACGGGATTATAATATTACGCTGATAGTATTCTCCATGAAAAAATGTCTGACTGCACGGTTTCTCTTCCTTGACGTTCACAAATTAGCGGCCGGATTGCCTCATAAAGGCCTAGCAACCCATCATGTCCACTTTGTGTGGCAGAACAATAGATGTCTATCTGCCATTTGGAAATACGTCGAATTAAAAAAGCATTGTCTAAATTGTTAGCGTGCATAATTAGAACTTAAATGCGTCATTATCAGTCATTAACAAATTACTTTATTAACATTGGTCTGTACAAGTTCTCAAAACACAGTTTTAAGAAATCAATACAGCAAAACATTGCTTTCCTCGTGGTTGATTTAAAGAATGACAAAAACAGCAATATCATCATCTTTCCCACAACAACAAATTGGATTATTCTTTCTCTTAAATAGTACATAATGTTCATTTTCTGTCAGTGAAATAACATAATGACGACAAAAAAGCATCCATCCCAGGGATTTGAACCCGTGACCTCGGGAAGCAAAAATACGCTTCCACTGCGCCAAGCTGACATTGTTCTCAGGCAGGAGTGTTTTTTATATTATTGTTTATTCATAATGTGTATTTTTTTTTTTGAATATTTAACAATTAGTTTGAAAATCTACATCTGGACAAACTTTGATCAAGAACCTTTAAACCTCGACATGATGTTTCTGGTAAATTATCACGTTTTATTTCAAATCAGTTGAATAAACGAAATAGTTACATACATATTGAGTTGTTGAACGCAAACCTTCAACCGAGCACGACTCATGTACCGACGCATGGGTATGATAAATAGAAGTATATAATAACAAGAGTACCAACTCGTCACAAAATACACCCGTTTAAAGGTCTGGGTGGCATAGAAGGTCGCACAACGTCGCGCCAGGGTCATGACGTACCTCAAGGTCGTACTCAAGGTAGCCACGTGATACACGCAGCACACACTCTCTCATATTGGTCTATTCGACCTAGTTAGTGTGATTAAGTGAAGTCCCCCAACTAGAAAGAACTCAATAAAAAATATGTGTACAAATATCTACCCTCAACGACTTTGTATGTGATGAATTCGGACGAAAATAACTTATTACAGCAAGAATGGTTTGCATTGTAAGATGTTTGCTAACATAGTAAACTCTAACGATAAAAATAAATCAGTAAACACATTGATAACTCGATAAGATTATTCTTGATACCGAATCACACAAGTAAAATCCTTACTCAAAGCAATCGGCTTCTACGATGTCTGTTTCTTTGACGGCTTTTCTGCCACATCGGAACGGCCAATAACAAAACTCAACCAGAGCATTAACATATATCTTGTTTTGATAATTTAATTAAAAAACAGTACTGAAATGTACTATCTTTATGTTAATTAAGATTCGTACTCGTACATTATCGAGTACTCTCGCACGGAAAACAACAAGAAGATGATTTTCTTTTTAAATATCAAATATATATATATATGAGGAAATACATTTATACCTGTGGAATTATCTACTGTCATTTGTATCCACACTTAATGGCGCGTGGTGTTCACATTAAGCAGTAGCAGTCAATTATAAACATCCCTAGTGCCATCTGAGTTCAGAGAAGAGCCATTCAGATTGTTCCCTCGTGATACCATTCTCACTTCATTGGTCATCGTCATAGAACAGTGTTCCAAACATTTTGCGACACTAACCAATCATAAATATGACCTGGGTGTCATGGCGTGGGGACTGAGGGTTGACATGGGGTGGACAAACTTCATAATACCGCTGCCTGTGGGTTTTTTGGACTTCGATTTCATTCTGTGGACTATTAATTATGCGACAGACATACTATTTTATTCCGATACAGTATAATAAGTCAACATTTTGACATGTGTATGCATGCGCTTAGATAAGTTCTGTTATAGGTATTTCTTGTCTGCAAATGTGTATGACTTAAAATTGTTTGCAATTTCTACTTCCCATTTCAGTACGAAAAAAACGTAACGATCACAAACAGAACGTCGACCAAAAATATCGAAAACCATTTCGTCATCGCATACCAAATCTACGACAAGCATGAACTTTTTTCAAAAATATTTAGAATGAAATTGAGCAAGAAGACGAATAAAACTTTATACACCATCAAATACGTCTATAACGTGACTACTAACGCAGTGTGTAACAATATATTGTGTGGAAAATATCAATTAAGCCAAGGGTGAAATGTTGCGTTGTATATAAAATTATTTATGCATTATTTCTTCTTGTATGCTGTAAGCAATATCAGTAAATATACGTCGGATATTTAAATTGTTTTAAAGAAGAAGCTTGTTTCGTAACAAGATTTTTTTTTAAACATGGGAATTTCTTTTAACAGAAAACATCAAGCATATTGTAAGGAAATCTTTATATCGAGGCATTTTACACAGTTGCTTAACCCTGTACTTTATTTAAGGCAATATTCAAAATACTCCAGTTGCTGTTTGCAAAGAAAAACAACAACAACAATATGTGTCCAGTTGATATTGTCAATATATTTCACATGTGTTTAATTGCGATGTCTGACCAAGATATCATTTTTAGTCAACCTGAACGGGTCATATACAATATTGGTCAATATTTGGTTCGGTAGACATAGTTCAACTTATGATCACTAGACAGTCGCCATATTTAGTTCCGTAGACTATGTCAGCTATGTACTGACAAGACATTCACAGTTCGTATTTGGTTCGATAAAAAATACCCGGTATGAACTCAAAAGGCATTGTTTATTTGAATGTGTACCAATGTCTGTTTATGTTACAGCCCTATTAAATTTGACATGTGGGCACTGTTCCGGCGAGCTATAACAAGGCATTAAAATTTAAGTGAAAAACAGTCCAGTGTATGTTCGAAAGGCATGTATTTAACTAGTTTACCAGTGTGATTGTCTCACTTACCCCAATACTGCGTGTGTTCAGTATACTTTGGCCGACCTGTTTCACTAACCACAATACTGCGTGAGTTCAGTATACTCTGGTCGCCATGTTTCACTAACCACAATACTTCGTGTGTTCAGAATTCTCTGTCAGCCATGTCTCACGAACCACAATACTGCCTGTGTTCAGTACACTTTGGCCGACATGTTTCACTTACCCCAATACTGCATGTGTTCAGTATACTTTGGCCGACATGTTTCACTAACCACAATACTGCATGAGTTCAGTATACTCTGGTCGCCATGTTTCACTAACCACAATACTTCGTGCGTGTGTTCAGTATTCTTTGTCAGCCATGTCTCACGAACCACAATACTGCCTGTGTTCAGTACACTTTGGCCGACATGTTTCACGTACCACAATACTGCGTGTGTTCAGTATACTTTGGCCGACATGTTTCATTAACCACACTACTGTGTGTGTTCAGTTTACTCTGGTCGCCATGTTTCAATAACCACAATACTTCGTGTGTTCAGAATTCTTTGGCAGCCATGTCTCACGAACCACAATACTGCCTGTGTTCAGTATACTTTGGCCGCCATTTGTACCATATCCCTTGACCGGAATATTTGCCTTCGTCTGGCTTTTATTTTTTCCAAAACAATTGCTGTCATACTAACTAACTTATTTAATGAAATGGAATGGAGACTGTGTGCGAGAAATTAGCCATGCGTCAAATTTGCAACTATAAATGAGTTTTTACCAGGGAAGTAGTCAATAAAAAAGACCCGTATCATAGATGACTTATATTTCTTTGATCAGTAACGTATTATAGAATAAGGTTTCATGGCGCGCACTAGGGGTCAGAGTGATGTTACGCGCTCATGTCCTGTTTAAACTTGACTTTCAGCTTCAATCTTTAATAGTTATTATAGTAATAACGAGTTTCCAACTTTCTTCTGATAAATAAATAATATATATATATATATATATATATATATATATATATATATAGACAGAGAGCGGCTGTTCACATAACTGGAAAGATATTTCACTAGGTGGCCGATTATTTTCGATTAGATGTTGAAGTTTTTCACAACAGAATTGAACTATTGTGACATTTAATTAAATTGTAACAGTCGATTTGCTATGTTTTTTTCGTATGTCATACGAAATAATAGGTGGTTGCGAAGAATCGCGAAAGCAGCAAACATTAAACCACTAAGCCAGTAGCCACGGTCCAGGTTTCCAAAATCAGTCGCAGCTTGTGTATATTATGTAAACGTAAATTGGGAACCGGAATATTTCAAGTAAATGTTGCGATATGCCGAGTTTACTTGTTGTCCCCATACCGTACTGTTTCACGGAAAGAAGGAGCACTTTTGTATCGTCTTGTCCCATTATCAACAGAGCTTGTCTATAGCCATGCGACGCTACATCGCTGCCTTTCGAAAGCTATGCAGCGTTCTCACAACACAACACGTCTCACAATTATCTCCCCAGCTGTAATATTTGTGTCGAAACCCTAACTTACAGTATGAGTTGGTTGTATTGAAAGTTCTCTTCACGTAGAAAGCCTACTATGGAAACCAACCAAAGAAAGCCTACAAAATAAACCTTCTAGAGAAACCTAATATAGAAAACCTACTATAGAAAGCCTACTATAGAAACCTACTATAGAAACCTAATATAGAAAACCTACTATAGAAAGCCTACTATTGAAACCTACTATAGAAAGCTACAATAGAAACCTACTATAGAAAAACCTACTATAGAAACATACAATCGAAAATCTACTATAGAAAGCCTACTATAGAAAGTCTGCTAAAGAAATCCTACTATATAAACCTACTATTGCAAGCCTACTATAGAAAGCTACTATAGAAAGCTACTATAGAAAGCCAACTATTGAAAGCCTTCTATAGAGAGCCTACTATAGAAAGCCTACTATAGAAAGCGGATAACTTGGGATATAAAACGAGTCAACTCTTGATCTTTAAACTCACTCAGACATAATTTACGACCGAGTTCCGACGGCACTTAAACCACATTGATGTGTTTTTGTGTATGTTTCGTAATCAGTATATGTACCGTGATGACAAAACGTCTATGTGAATATCTGCATGGTGATTGCTAGCGGTGAATAATTGTTAAATTCGTGTATACATTCATTATATAAATCTAGTCTTTATTGTAAATAAATATAAAAAAAGACTATAACAAACGATAATAACCAATTCGGAATACACAAATCATGGCAGAATGTAGACTTATTATACAAGTGCAGTCAGTAAAAAGATGTTTGTCAGTAGGAAACCAGAAAAAAAAACATGAGGTTTGTGTCCAAAACAATTATTATGCATTTGTGAGCAATTTTCAAGAAACGTAACAAGGTAAAGTTTTTTAACGGTGTGACAAACATGGAGTTTGAAGTATAAATTCAAGTTTAAAAACACTAGCACACGCAACAACTTTATGTTTCTAATACAATGTCAATGTAAGGTAAACAAGACTTCATAATTTAATAATACTTGATGAAATCTTCTGAAAACGATACATCCAACCAAACAGTAAATCAGAAAATTCATAATACGCTTATGCTCTAAACAAATCTTTAACATTTACATATAGGATCTTGCATGAGTGGTCGTTTTGTATTGATTTCATTAAACGAGTCATCTAAATGAAGATAAAAAACGAGGCTTGCCGAGTTTTTATNGTTTACTTTGGCCGACATGATTCACTAACCACAATACTGCGTGTGTTCAAAATACTCTTGTCGCAATGTTTTACTAACCACAATACTTCGTGTGTTCAGAATTCTTTGTCAGCTATGTTTCACGAACCACAATACTGCCTGTGTTTAGTATACTTTGGCCGACATGTTTCACTTACCACAATACTGCGTGTGTTCAGTATACTTTGGCCGACATGTTTTACTAACCACAATACTGCATGTGTTCAGTATGCTTCGGCCGCCATATCTCATTACCAAAATATTGCATGTGTTCAGTATACTCTGGTCGCCATGTTTCACTAACCACAATACTTCGTGTGTTCAGAATTCTTTGGCAGCCATGTCTCACGAACCACAATACTGCTTGTGTTAGGTATACTTTGGCCGCCATTTGAACCATATCCATTTGCCGGACTATTTGCCTTCGTCTGGCTTTTATTTTTTCCGAAACAATTGCTGTCGTACTAACTAACTTATTTAATGAAATGGAATGGAGACTGTGTGGGAGAAATTAGCCATACAATGTCAATGTACGGTAAAAAAGCCTTCATAATGTAAAAATACTTTATCAAAACTTCTGAAAACGATACATCCACCAAAAAGTAAATAAAAAAATTCATAATACGCTTATGCCCTTAACAAATCTTTAACATATAAATGTATTTATTGATAAAGTAAATAGTGACAACCTTATTCTCCCCGAATTAATAGTCCGAAATGTTCTACCGAGAAAGTTCAGTACAGGTGCTATTGTTATTTGATAACATCTTTCATGCAACAGGTGTAACTGTTTTAATGAACAGGTATACGTCCTTTATTCTCAAGGTGTTTATTCGCTCCTTGGTATGCCGATTAGTCGTATATTGTTATAAATTTATAATGAATCAAAGTACTGAAGGCACTGCATTGTATGTTANGGGCATATGAAATTCCAACCATCGCAACGACCTAGATCGGTCAGGGGCGATAAGAATGGACAGGCATAACGTGCACGAATAAATATTGCAGTCGGCTCTTTTATGATCGGCGAAAAAAACGAAAATATAAAAAATACGTTTTCAGAAATCGCAATAAAATCTTTTGGGTCGGGGAGTAAAAAGTGGGTCGGTCGGTAATGGGCAAACAAAGTTAATTTTAATTTAGGCCTTACTAAAAGTACACTTTGGCAAAATTACATACTTTAACCTAACAACTGTATATAACTACTGTATAATATTGAATGTTCATTGTGACATTGTTTTCATCGTTTTCATTATACATCCGTGTAACGTCATTTATTAATTTAAATTGGATATTAAACTGTTCTAAAATAATTTCTTTGGTTTCAAATTCCTGCACATTGCATGTAAAATATACTCTGAAAACTGGAGAAACGCAATTTTCAAGAAAATGTCTGCTTGATAACAGCATCTGGTAATTGGATATGGCCCTAAGTAATAGATATGCCAGCATGCTAACCGTCTTTATGGCCTGTTAATTATACGCTAATGTGACCCTGCTGATAAGTCTCCCCTAAAAGCATTTTCAAGATTAACAACCTCAGTGCCGATCCAAGTAGGAGTGTCTTTGTATGCCGATTTGTCGTATATTGTTAAATTTTATGTGAATCATAGTACTGAAGGCACTGCATTGTATGTTATTGCCTTACATTGGATACAGTTCACTTTCCAAAATTAAATTATTGCTTTTTAATCGAATGTTTAAATAAAACACATCACATTCGAGTGTGGCTTAACGCAATGACGACAATGTGTGTGCACTGTTCGGCACGCATATCATAGCTTTATATGGTGATAGAGACAGCTTTGTCCAAATATTACCAACAGGTCCGTTTTGGTACGATTTGCAGCTGGTATAGTAAATATGGTGATAACTATATTCTAAGAACTAGTCAATATAAAATACAATTATTTTCAATCACCAAAAATGCTTGTGTCGTCGGAATATCGGATTCTTGTTATACTATGAATGCAATTGCATGCTAAAATACGCTTTCAAGACACGTGTACATTAATATCACATAACAATACTGTAATCTGAAAATAATCCGCGAGCAGGACTGAACTTAAGATTAATGTAGTCATATAATTCGCGCTGTTTTACCCTTTGAGCGTTCTGTAATGAGTGTCAACCAGACTCTGAACCAGACTTAACGATCGTATCATGAAAGTGGGTTGCAGTTGTGCAACCTCTTGATCCTACCTCTATATACAACAAAATGTATCTAGTGATCCTCATCCTTCTCCTTCTTATCATCATCATCATCATTATAAACAAAAACAACAACCACATCATCATAATCACTGACATAATCACCATTATCATCATAATGAACATCATTTTCAGCATTGTCGTCATCACAGTCGTAATCATCATAGCCAGTGTGGCAATTACATGATGAATCAAAGTTTGTTGAATTCTGAGTGTGTCGATACTCTGTTAATGACTCATATTGTATGAATAAATTGTTATCATTCTTTATATTTTCGTGATTTTCCTTTATTTCAGATTGTGCAAGCCCAGTATTAATGTGTGTCTTTTTGTTTTTAATTGCAATACAAAATATGCCATGTTACTTTAAAAAAAGAAAATTCACTCTCAAAAATTAGGGTTTCTGCAGTAAATTTTTTAAGTACGTCAATATACGCACTACAAACGTCCATCTTTCTCTTTCAATGTAGTCTCCAAAGAGATGCTCCAAAATGGTGCAAACACGCATAGAATATAGTAAATAACCACACTAGGAATATCTGCGCTTGTTAAATGGCTTTTATACCAAGAGAGAAAAGCAGCTCTTAAGAAATGGACGACCGAGAGACACACAATGAATGAGCGGAATGTAACCTAATGACGATCAAACGTCAACATCTTTGTATAATAAGCGCGGGAGTCCCAGGACGACATTTTGTTAACGGCGGACTTCAAAAATAGTAAAATAATTCCGCGATTATCCCGAGTATTGATTGATTGTCTTTTAGGCGAATTATTATCGTCTTAATATGCTTCACTTATTCATATTATATTTTTCAAACATGGCATTACAATTATACATATAATAACACGTTTGAAACAAAAAAGAGAACCTCTGTTTATTTTAAGCGGTTCTACTTTGTTCTGTTAATCGTACATGTAGTAGTTTTAAGCACAACGTATTTTCCGGTAACATAAGTTGTCATTCAGCAACAGAAAAATTGAACACTCAACTTGATGTTTACAAAATCTATGCAATGGATCAATATTTAAGTAACAATATGGATTTTACTAAAACATTCGTAAGTTATTAAAAATTTCAAAAATAATGTGTTCCTTTAATTCTTTAGATCACAACATTTCAGAATCACGGTAAAAATTGCTCCCTCCACTCCTGGGACAGTTGGTTTCATTCCTGTACATTTTATTGTATTTTTCGTTTAATGAAAATTGTTCTTGACGAAAATCAAGTTCAGGCGTAAAGTGTCGTCCCTGATTAGCCTGTGCGGTCTGCACAGGGTAATTTGGGACAACACTCTACGCACATGCAGTAAACCTCCTTTTCACAGATCGAGGCTCAGATGTATGATGGGCCAACAGTAAGGTCGGTCAATGAGGCCTTTTCTTTTCGCTGGTTGTTATAAATCTAAGGCCAACGATTCGTACAGTTTATGAACTGATTAAAAGACAATAAATCATTTTTTTTTTTAAACACTAGAAAATATATAATGGTATACTGACTACAGACAAATATTGTTTCATTGACGACAATGCTATTTTCAAAAATTTAAATGCAAACATATAATATGGTTTGAAATATAGAAACGTAACGAAAAGAAATGGTCCGGTTCAACAATCCTATATTTTTAAATGTAGGAATTCATACATACACCAAATTGTTCCTATCTGCAGTTTATACTGTATTATTTTATTGCAAACTATATGTTAAAACCCAATCTCCACGCAGAGTTGTCGTTCCATGCTCTCA
>VMBQ01012004.1:3678-20474 GCA_007657795.1 Dreissena rostriformis | reverse complement strand
TCTTTGATTTAACAAAAAAATAAAGCATCTAAACTAACTGGTAATTAAACCAAACAAAACACACAAATCTAGCTTTTGTGCAAAGTCTTTCAACACATAATGTCCAGCTTAACAAGGCATATAAAAATCCACTTAATGTTTGTTGCAAGGTTATATGTCCAGTAAACAAAGTTACTATGTAACATGTCATGTGACAGGATATGATTAAACCATACAGTGACAACAGTTTTATGTGCGCATACAAAGAGGAAGTATCTCAACTCAATGAATGTGTTCCATGAATAAAGCATATTCAGCGTAACTTGATAACATGGGTATACAAAGACAGCAGTTATGTTAACTACTTCAATATGTCAAAAGAGCTATTTTGGGGACAAAGCTTGTGTTTGAATATTCATTCAACAAAGAAATCATTTTTTATAAAGTTTTTTATCAAGGTAACTTAAAATAACATAAAAGTTTTCTATTTACAAATCAAGAACACATTAAAGTGGGAATATGGTTCAAAATTTCACTCAATATAAAAATATAATCTTTAAAATCATTATTATTCGTGGGAGTAGTACATTAATTTAAATCAAATAACAATAAATGGGCAACGTAATACTTTCTTAATCATATCATACATTTGACAATTAAAGATGGTGCAATTGATTGCTAATGAATTTGAAAGCAGAAATTTAAATCCATAAGCATTTTTACAAGTTACTAAACCACATTTTTAGCTCACCTGTCACGATGTGACACAGTGAGCTTATGTGATCGTGTGATATCCGTCGTCTGTCGTGCATGCGTGCGTGCGTGCGTCATTAATTTGTTTGTGTAGACAGTAGAGGTCACAGTTTTCATCCAATCTTTATGAAATTTAGTCAGAATGTTTATCTTGATCAAATCTGGGTTGGGATTGTATTTGGGTCATCTGGGGTCAAAAACTAGGTCACTAGGTCAAATAATAGAAAAACCTTGTGTAGTCAATAGAGGTCACAGTTTTCATCCAATCTTTATGATATTTGGTCAGAATGTTTATCTTGATGAAATCTGGATTTGGATTTTATTTGGGTCATCTGGGGTCAGAAACTAGGTCACTAGGTCAAATCATAGAAAAACCTTCTTTAATATATCATGAAGTGTATTGTGCAAACAAGGGAAACAACTAATGCATGTACTTTTTCTAAATAAGTCTAACAGCATTTGTCTCCCTTGTAATTTATATGAATTTTACCAAATGTATACTTATTAACCCTTTGCATGCTGGGAAATTTATCATCTGCTAAAATGTCGTCTGCTGAATTTCTAAAATTAGCATTTTCTTTGATTTTTTTTCAAAGAATACTATCAGAATAGCAAACAGTTTGGATCCTGATGAGACGCCACGTTCTGTGGCGTCTCATCTGGATCCAAACTGTTTGCAAAAACCTTCAAAATCCGGTTCCAGCACTCAAAGGGTTAAGGATATGTTTTGACGAGCAGTTTTACTGTGGATTATGTATGAAACATTTGCGTCATATGGACGGATATCTCTGAAATCTGGTTCAACGGAAAACAAAACAAATGTTAATCAACATAAGTGCTCTTAGTTGTAATGACTGATCTTGATTAGCAAGCACCTTATTCAAGTAATGACTTTGAGTTGAAACCGAAAGATCAGACATAACCGATCACAATGGTTGGTTACATAGCAATTTCCTTTGTATGATTTGTTCTGTCGTTAGTTCGATCCCTAATATAAAGCTGTATTTATAAACGGAGCTTGATCAAGTATGGAAGACAAAAAGCAAACACGCAAAACACACGCAAACATAATAAATTGTGGTTTATGGCTTGAAACGTGCATTTCAAGGCATTTTTTGTTATAAGTAATACAGACTAAGTAACACAGACACAGAGCAATTGCGTGTCCAAACACCATTTGCACGGTAAGATGTGGTTGTCTCACAAATTATGTCATATCCTTTATCTCGCATGCAAATTGCAGTAGACACATTAATAATGCTGTAGCTCTATTAAATGATGTTTATATGAAGCGACATGCTGCAAAACAAGCTTATAATTGTATACAATTGCACGTCCCTTACATAAAATCAAGCAACATTACTTTGCAACACGGACAGATAAAACGTGATGATTTTAGTATAAATTATTAAAATACATAAACAATTACATATTGGCGTGGTATTATTCCAAGAATACTCGGGACAGTAACAAATAAATCGCTCCTTTAATGTCAAATGCCTCGCTGCAAGATATAATTCGAGTGAGGAAAAGGAATCAATTATATTTGCAGCAGAAAAAAAAAAATAGACCAAAATGTCAATGCTTCATAAATAAAAGCTTTATTCATCTGGGTTTACGCTGTTTTAAAGGAATACGTTCATCTTACGATTACGTATTATTGACTCGGCCAATGCTGTGTTTATACTTTAAGTGGTAAACCATAGCACGCGGTTGCATAATCACGTCGATTTATAAGTCAAACCGTTTAAAAAATGACCTAAATGAGTTGCTTTACACTTCTGCCTACTTGTTAAACTTGCCTATACTATTGAGGTTTACATTTGGCTCTATTACTGCTGTGATAATCATACATCCTAACGGTTTGATTAATAATAAGCGTTTGTTTACAAGTGTAACGTTTGCTTTACAGTGTTTTAAGTTATTTTTTATATTTGAAAAAATGAAATCAGAAGATATTATGTTTATCTTTTAAATCTTAATCACAACGTTTCAATTGACAGTATGTTCTAGTTGATGTAGAAAGAGGCACATTTACAATAGAATCATAGACACAATCTTTGTTTTTTTATATAAGCCTAAATATTCAATTTTGCGAACATCAGGTATACATGTATGTATTTATGTGAATTGCGATAATGTGAAATTGTTTCATTTGATATTCGAGTTCAACATCTATTACATAATCACATATATAACAGGTGTATGTTGTTTTTTGCAATTTGTTCTAGAATAATGCTCAACAACTCAATATTAACAGCTTCATTATTAATATTAAATAAAAAAACATGTATTCTAGTTGGTAGCCATGAAAAAAAAAAATACTCAAAGAGATATGAAAGTTTTTTCTTTTTCTTATATCAATACAATTTAGTATCGTAATTGCATAATGTCCAACAACATTATTACTTTTAGTCAAAATTCAATGGTACACAATAATCGTGAAACCAAAATTATTTAACCACATTAGACTGTGGCCAATAAAGCGAAAGGCGATGCTGAATATGTTAAATTGGGATCAAATAGTCTGGTGTCTGAAACTCAGCACATGATAACCATGGTAAGTGATTAACAGAAAACAATTAAGTTGCAAGCATTCCTGAAAAAAAGTGCATTTAAGCTTTTTCATGAAATATCAAAATAAAATTTTCTTTTCACAAACCCTCTATGAATATGCCAGAGAAAAGCACATTGCGTCTGGCATACAAGATCATACATGTTAACTCCGAGCACATGCGCTTACCAGTATGTATGCTATATATAACAATATAACACTGTTTTATATATATATATATGCACGTGAGCGTGGTCAATCGAATATGCACGTTCTGGCACAAGATAGAGACAATCGCTAATGAGAGTTGTTACATTATATTGTTTAACCCATTTATGTCTAGTGGATTCTCCCATCCTTCTAAATTGCATCAATTTATTTCCAAAATTAGGGATGTCTAGTATATTTATTTCTATATTTAGAATATTTCTTACAGAAATACCTTTAAGCAATAAGCGCAGACCCTGATGAGACGCCGCATCATGAGGCGTCTCATCTGGGTCTACGCTGTTTGCCAAGACCTTTTTTTCTAGACGCTAGGCATAAATGGGTTAAGATGATCTGGTTGCATCTGGCAGGCGTTATTGAGGACGATATACATACACAGATAATTAGTAAAAAACATAAACTTCTAATAAAATTGAGAATTCAAACCTATATTTAATATTCCAATATAAATAAGTGAATATTCGGTGCAACCAACACGAAGAACTCTTTTAGCAGCAAATCGTTCTTGGTTTAGGGGAAAATTCACCAATTTCGAAACAAACGATTGTCTCTTGTAAAGTACGTTTTATACGCCAACATACGCACATACTATCACTTGTAATGATGATTAGCGGAAGCATGACACGGTTTACCGCCAACAAGTGGTCTGCCGGAGTATTGTTTTCTGATTCTAATATTAAAACCCATGTGCTCGGGTAATTAAAGTTATAACAAACAATAATGCGTCTAGCCAGTCCAGCTATTAAAGTATTTATAACTGAATTATATTAAATGAGCCATACATGTTCACAAACTTGTAAACGAAAACACGCACTGGGTATCCATGATGTTGATGTATGTACAGTTTGACATGCCAATTAGTAATGGCAGAATAATGCATTAACCGACACCTGGTTGTTGGTGATCCTACATTACGTGTTTAACGTGTTGGATAGGTTCGTTGTTTGATACCTTATTCACATATCGAATAAAAAGGCTAAATAGTNATCAGCCGAAACCCTTACAAACGCGTTCGACGTTATTTTAAGCTACGCGTTTATATTTTACCTTCAAACGCTTTTTCAATGCAAAAGTAAATTGAAACAGAACAAGTTTCACTCTTTTCTGATATATTTTGCCTTAACATTTTCTTTATGTTCCTCAACAAAACAAGTGTATATTGACTTCCAAAAGCACATATAAGTAAATGAAAAACATAAAGAAAATGTAGTCAATTTGTAAAAACAAAATTAGAAAAAGCCTATTAAGGCAAAATATATCAGAATAGAGTGAAACTTGTTCTGTTTCAATTTACTTTTACATTGAAAAAGCGTATTAAGGCAAACTATAAACGTTTCAATTTACTTTTATCCCTACTGGATACGAAACTGAGTATACATATACAACTAGTGACAGTTTTAGTGCATGTGTTGGAAATAAATAAACCTATCAACCACAGATTATTCAATATCATAAAATACCATTTAAAATGATTTTCGCTCTCACATTTCAAATAGTTCTAGCAATACTACTCACATATTGGACGACACAGTATAATTATATGGATTTAGTTGCAACAATCTAATATCTATGTATATACCTCTAATCTTAAATTGAAACTTCGCATTCAGACATGTCTTAAGTATCGTAATGTTAGATAACATACCCTTTCGCTTTTAAACAGAATTATGTTCCCCATTGTACTTAAAACATAAACAAATGTTTTGGAGTCATTATTTTAGGTCTACTATTACACTTCCCTATCTGAATTAAAATGATAATGTTTGTGTTTACTTAGGCAGTTTGTGTCCCTTTTGCATGAAACATTCAGGCTAATGACAAGACTGCGTCCACCTCCTAAAGGTCCGCGCATAATGAAGCACACATGATCGATGACATGGAGCAGCCTTGCAATTCATTGACTGGAAAACATTAATTGCACAGTTTTTTCCTGATGCTAGTAGACAAGGCTGCTTGTTGTGTAAAATGAGTAAAAATTATAGTTGAAACACATTGTTTGTTATAGAGTGAAGACCTGTTTGCATTGATGACTAGCCATTTTTTTCTCACACATTCAACGAAGCTAATACCCAAAATAAATATTTAAATAGATCATACAGAGCCAGAAAAGGTTACACTCATGTGACGTTTTTTGAAATTCATAAACACATTTACTACATGTCTTTAATGTTAAGAAAATATAACGTTCGTCTGATGACACGTACACGTAAAATACATTTAATGCAATTAAACAGGTTATATTTATCATACACAGATATATCGAGTATGCAGTTTCCAAAAAGTAATATCTGTATTACCACTAACAGTTTTGTTATACATATTTTCCCCTAAAACAACGATGCTTTTCATCGATTGTTACATCTATAGTGCCAAATGCTACACAAGCATTACATATACATTTTTATGGAAATTGCTAAAATGTAGATTATTCTTATTTTAAATGTTTTTTTTTATCATATATAAACCAAATTCAAACATCGTCATTCTGCGATGATAGTTTCCTTGGCTACGGTATTTTTCGAAATGTTAGTGCGCACTATAAATATTGAGATGAAATGTGATGAGATAAAATAAGATAAATATAAGTGTCATGTATTGCTAGTATTCTAACTAAATTAGTATTTAATATAAATTGAAAAGTATATACAATGTATCGATCAAATCTGCATAAAAAGACCGTAAAGTAAAATACGACCGTTCTTTAAAATGGTACTGTTATGCAGCATATTGATTCTAAGTCCTACTAAAAAGATTCAGATGAAACTAATAACCGTTCACTGAAATAGGTAAACCATTTAAATATAGCAGACAATGGAACTCCATTGACTATATCATAACATAAATTATTGTTCTAATCAACGTCTTCTATAACAGAACAACAACTATAAAAATGAAACTGGGATCAATTCCTTGGATAGGTCAATGAAAAGCATTGGGGTTGAAACCGATTTGAGGGCTAGCCAAACCTCACATTTAACTCAGATTCACCCAAGTTACATTTGTGTTATGCCAATCGAAAGGAAACTAACGAGTGCCTGTATAAGATACCAGTGTCAAGGTTTATATTTAAACATATCAAACGTACATACGAAACGAATCCGCTAACGTGATATTACTAGAGCACTTAGTGCTACTTTTTAATTAGCAATATTATCTTTAAACGCACTATAAGTAACACGAAAAATATAATACGGCACGTTTAGGCAAAATGAAGTCGCTAATTAATCCCATACGTTAAATATGTCTTTACGTTATTAAAAAAAAAAACACCTACATATGTAAAGTGAGCGTATCACACACACTTTAAATTACTTGCGTTTATCTCATTATATAGAATGTGTTATAATTCCTAAGTTCGTAATGCATTCGCACGTAGTTTAATAAAATTGAATACAATGCTTTAACTGATCAAAGATGATGGACGCGATGTTGTTAAGGCTTATGTTGGTGCCATGTATAAAATGTTCTATTGCGTATGTTTTATGTTTACTATTTTGATCGTTTCAACAAACAATGTGTTGCAAGAGACGGATATTATGGCAAGCACATAAATATGCTAATATATTAATTTATTTGAACGAACTATACGAGTAGAAAGAACGGCATATTTTTCTGTCGCGCTAATATTTATGGTCTCAAGGCACTTAATGTAGAATTTGATGAGATATGATATCGGATAAATATCTTAAGGCACATTTGTTTTGGACGTCGCTGGTAATATCAGACGGTGTCTGACATACTGACGCCTTTGTTGAATAGGTTGTTTCAACAGACCACTCATGAATGTCCGAGTCCAAGGCAGTACAATCAATGATATGACAAACAGTTACGTAAAATTTTTTTTGAAGTTATACATGAAAATATGGGGTGCTGGAGTGTCATCAATATAAGTCATATTATGATGACATNAAAAGTATATACAATGTATCGATCAAATCTGCATAAAAAGACCGTAAAGTAAAATACGACCGTTCTTTAAAATGGTACTGTTATGCAGCATATTGATTCTAAGTCCTACTAAAAAGATTCAGATGAAACTAATAACCGTTCACTGAAATAGGTAAACCATTTAAATATAGCAGACAATGGAACTCCATTGACTATATCATAACATAAATTATTGTTCTAATCAACGTCTTCTATAACAGAACAACAACTATAAAAATGAAACTGGGATCAATTCCTTGGATAGGTCAATGAAAAGCATTGGGGTTGAAACCGATTTGAGGGCTAGCCAAACCTCACATTTAACTCAGATTCACCCAAGTTACATTTGTGTTATGCCAATCGAAAGGAAACTAACGAGTGCCTGTATAAGATACCAGTGTCAAGGTTTATATTTAAACATATCAAACGTACATACGAAACGAATCCGCTAACGTGATATTACTAGAGCACTTAGTGCTACTTTTTAATTAGCAATATTATCTTTAAACGCACTATAAGTAACACGAAAAATATAATACGGCACGTTTAGGCAAAATGAAGTCGCTAATTAATCCCATACGTTAAATATGTCTTTACGTTATTAAAAAAAAAAACACCTACATATGTAAAGTGAGCGTATCACACACACTTTAAATTACTTGCGTTTATCTCATTATATAGAATGTGTTATAATTCCTAAGTTCGTAATGCATTCGCACGTAGTTTAATAAAATTGAATACAATGCTTTAACTGATCAAAGATGATGGACGCGATGTTGTTAAGGCTTATGTTGGTGCCATGTATAAAATGTTCTATTGCGTATGTTTTATGTTTACTATTTTGATCGTTTCAACAAACAATGTGTTGCAAGAGACGGATATTATGGCAAGCACATAAATATGCTAATATATTAATTTATTTGAACGAACTATACGAGTAGAAAGAACGGCATATTTTTCTGTCGCGCTAATATTTATGGTCTCAAGGCACTTAATGTAGAATTTGATGAGATATGATATCGGATAAATATCTTAAGGCACATTTGTTTTGGACGTCGCTGGTAATATCAGACGGTGTCTGACATACTGACGCCTTTGTTGAATAGGTTGTTTCAACAGACCACTCATGAATGTCCGAGTCCAAGGCAGTACAATCAATGATATGACAAACAGTTACGTAAAATTTTTTTTGAAGTTATACATGAAAATATGGGGTGCTGGAGTGTCATCAATATAAGTCATATTATGATGACATGTTAGTGCAGTTTAAAATAATGCACAACACGACCTCCATATCTAAGTTGTTTCAATGGATTTTAAATCAAATAGGAAATCAATATATAATCAATAAGGAATGTAAAACGAAATAAGTTCCACAAATATTGTGGTTTTGCAATGATATAAGTGGTTATGTACATATAATTTCCAAAAACCTCGTTTGTTTTCATGAGTTTTGTTTTTACTGGAAAACAATGTTTATATTGCTTAAAGCGGGTTGCATCAAACACTCACTATTGTTGATTTGATTGTATCTTTGATGTACTTAAAATTTGAAAAAAAAACTTTTATAAAACCAATTCAGTTACAAATTAGTCACATTTAAGTGCACGTGTCAACAAATACGTCTGTAACTGCATTACACTAGCGTCATACGAGTTGAAGTGGTGTGCCATTGTGTCACGCATATACAGTTATAACGCACGCAAGTACAGTGTCCACGATTTGTCTGATATTTGTTACATTTGAATAATTATTTTAATCCAGAGAACATTTTATGGCAGTGTGTCATTGTCCAATTATCCTAAAATGACAGAGACATCGTCTTAGAATCTCATGAGACCTACTTGTATGCGTAAAAATGTGGCCTTTATTATGCTAGCTACTCTCTCATTCGCATTCATTATCTTTAAATATTCTGAAATTGAACATCATAAAATAATATTAGAAAACTATCGACTAAATGTGTGAACATATTTATATCGCTTGTTTTGTTGAATATTTGTCTAATAATTGGAATACAAGATAACATCATTCTGATTTTTTGTTTAAAGAAACTTTTTTGTTGTCGAAAACTTTACCTTTAACACATATTAAGATTTGCACCACTTCTATAAGTATATGCTTTATAGTTACATGTATGATAACACATTCCAAACTATAACATTCGAGAAAATATATCAGGTGAGACATTCTTGTTCTTTTCTATTCTGTTTATAAAAGATTACGGCATATATACATACAATGATTAATACTGGGAGTGAATGTACAAACTATAATAAGCATGTACCAATATGTGTTGAACCATATAAAGTAGCCTGAACCAAACATGTTGACATATATAAGTAGCGTCGTACATGTAGTTCATATTAAATGGTTTTAGTATAGGCATATTTGAAAAAAAATAGTTGAAGTTTCAGAAGGCTTCAACATCCAAATGTTATTCAGTAAAAATATGAACAATAATTAAAAAAATAGCTGAAATTACACACATTAACCAATCATGTGTTGCAATGCTGTAACTCAGACTGTGTCTTTGCTAATTCCGACTATCTGATACGATCGCACCCGCCAAGATATTCGTCTCTTCAGAAGAATCAATATATTGTAAACATATTCAATTTTCTACTCTCTTGGGAATGCATATGTAACATTTACAAATGTCATGAAATGCATTCTAGTGAAATAGGATTTAGCCTCTGGAATAATGACGTTTTAAAATTATGTTAAGGGTGTCGAGTATCAGCAATGTTAGTTTCATTCAAACGCACAATTAGTATAGGGAAGTAAATAATCTTTAATGGACAATATCAAAGTCATACAGGTAAACGTTTATGACCGTAATTTGCTCAAGCAAAATAAATGTAAAACACATGTTAACATCTAACTCAAATTAGAGCTATTTATTTTTAAATTGCATCGCATTATAATTATTAGTTTGGTGTGAAATCAATGGAATCTTGTTTTGATTTTGGAAAGGTAAATTGTCACAGTATGTGTGAAATAATGCTTAAATATTGCTTTATATCTATATAAGCACGAAGTGTAATGAAAACATTCAGTTCATACACATTTGCAATAGAAGTGTATCGTTTAAGAATATCCAACAAAAAGGTGCGACATAAAATCTTTTATTGTAATTGTTGTTTGAAATATGCTAAATATCGCAATTAACATCCAAATTTCAAAGCGCAAACAATAAGTTTACGATAACGTGTCATAATAACTATTTATTTCGGTCTTCAGCATGATTAACAATATTTGGAAATCAGTAACAAAACTACTTGTTCAAAAGTTTAATTAAAATACATGTGTAGTGACAAATGTCAGTTACTAGCATAATGTTTCTGCAACCCAGATATTTACTCATTTACGACTCGCTGTAATTGACCATTTCAATTTCATATTGTCAGCAAACGTTTCACATTATCATCTGGTGAAGCTCACGATGTTTCAACGAATCGATAATATCGTCGTTAACATTGTTAAGCTTGTATTTAGATGTCACGTAATCTTTTTTACACAGTACAAGTAGAGCTGCTCGCATATTGTGTGGGTGCTTATACACGTCTTTTTATCTAATAGTCTCCCTCAACACCCAGTTCTGTTGAAACTTAATATATATTGTTAGCAGCAATTAATTACGCTGTCTCAGAATATCCAGATTTTTTTTGTAGCTCACATGTTTTATTGTTATCGCATTGACGTCAGTCCGAATAGCCCTTTTAAAGAGCGAATTCCGTTGATATTTTATATTGACACGGAATATACACACACCTCGGACTTTAGTTTGTTATTTTGCGCAAACCTTTAGTCATCTTGTAATGTTTTGCTTCGTTTTTCCATACTTTTAAGAACTACTTTTAAGAACTGCAAATGGTCTCGCTTTTGAATGAACATTTTATATCTCCATTAAGATATTCGCATTTAATCTTTCTTAATGTTAAATTCCATCTGAAACTGAATGTGAGTAACGGGAATTAAAAGTTTGACAATAAAAGCTATTCAATTCAATGGACGAGAGATTTATATCAGGAAAACATCTTGGAACGCTTACTTTATATGCACTTTGCATTATTTATTACGTCATAATATTCTACTTCACAAGAGGCTCCGTGCGGGGAATTAAAGGGAACCAAATGGGTAATAAATATAAATGAAAACAAACTCGATTGGAACGTATATTTAGAAAAGGCAATGCTTGATTGAGTTAGTGATTATACAACGTAAAAGTTCAACCTCTTGTTCAATAAAATTCGATCATACACCAATATAACAGCAATCCTTGACTATTTATTAAGTGGCATTATATATGCTACACATTTAAAATACAAACCATACATGCAATCGGATTTGATCGATGTGATATCTGATGTTATTTTGTTCGAAAGGTCGTTCGTGTCTTTGTACTTTCGTAGTATAAAACGCTCTAAATAATACATATGTTATACGTTCTTTAGCAAGCCAGGAAGACTGTCGTAGTAATTTTCGGCAAGTACAATAATCGAGAGAGTAATATTGAAATTGCTTTCTTGAACGTATTTTAAAAACGAAAATGTGATATAATAAGATAATTAAATAGTAACCCTGTTCATTAAACAAGCAACAAAAATATAATGTACACGTACATACTTCAAAATGTGTAATGTCTATGAAACTAAGCTTATGTAAAATATCAAGAAAAGGCACAATTACGGAAAAATAACATTACACTTTAAACATAGAATATAACGGCAATGTATACACGATCGATATAACCAAAGAACATTACAAAAACAACATATACAGTAAAAACTCTCTTAACGACCACCTCAATATTATGACCAACTCGCTACGACGACCACCATTTTTCAGTCCCGAATTTTTCCTTCAATATTTCAATGGCCGTGACACTCACAAATCCGACCAACCCGCTATAACGACCACTGTAATCAGTACCAATCAACAAAATTGCTCTTAATTCACACCAGCCAAACGAGCAGTAATTTTCACACCTTACTTGATTGGGTGTTGTGGTTCGATCGGGTTTGTGTACGAAGCCATTGTGTATCAATTTACGACAATTAACGACAACGGTATTTGCGACAATGGTATTTGCATCGACTGCTATGTGTTAGACTTTGAGCCTTTGTTATTATTTTTAACCTTCGATTTTTGATTCATAATTAGCTTATATTATGGAGTCTTCCATGTGTACATTGTTTATTGTTTGGTACACACTTTAAAGATTATAAACGGCGAATAATTTAACAGTAAGGGTACTTGAATAAGATGGTTTTGTTCGATATAAAAACTGACCTGTATGCCATATAGTTATTGGATATGCGAAAACGGAAAGAGTTGTGTTTAAAAGAAAATATTGATTTAATCAACGCCAGTAATGGGAAATCTCTGTGAAAAGCTCTGCCTAGAAAACAACAATTGACTATTTATTAAATACTCTTATCTGAGATTACCAAAAGGATAGTACATGTATCATGATAAAAATGTTTCAGTTCTTGTTTGAAAAGCTTGAAATACTATCTTTGTGCAATGAATTGATTGATTACTGTTTTAATGCATGCAAAACAGTTATAGTTCATTGAATATTTACCATTTGCATGATCTGTCCATCAAAATTCATGAAAACTTAGAATTAAGACCACCTCGCTATAAAGACCACTTTTTGAAAGTCCCACAAGTGGTCTTAATAGCGAGTTTTCACTGTAATGTGCTGAAGAATATTTCTAGCAAGTATTATGCATTTGCATCATGGAGGCAGTTTAAAAAAAATGCATCACATATAATAATTCTCGTTCGTAGTTGATCCTTAAAGGGACTTGTTCACATATTTTGGCATGTTTTGAAGTTTGTCATTAAATGCTTTAAATTTATAAATGTAAGCATCGGAACTACAAACTCTCAGAGAAAAACAATAAAAAACTCTCCAGTATAAAACAAGTAAACAAAAATGAAGAAAAAAGTAATCCACACCGGGGCTCGAACCACTGACCACTGTAGTACACGTCTAGCGTTTAAACCACTCGGCCATCCGTGCTGACATATTAAGAGGTGTGTTTTATACTTTTTTTAGCAATCCAAGTAACGTCATAAAATATAACGATAACAACAGAACTCTCCACATTATTCAATCGTTTCGTGTTTGTAACGCTTTACACTTTTCAGGTTTTTAAATCGTCAAACGATGCATATAATGAATATTTTAATGTTCAATGTACAGTATTAATGATCCCTCGCAAATATCATAACTACAACGACACTTTACAGATCTGAAACATTTTGTTTCAATCTTGTCAATTCATCAAAACGTGAACAGGTCCCTTTTAATCAATAAAAAGGTCAGTAGAAGTTGTTTGATTCTTCATGTGTTTTGCCTTTACATATGATCCATTTCTATAACATTTAAGCTGGTTATTTAATTTTCTCTCAAGACAGCGGTTACATGAGCACTTCGATACTAGTCTTCGTAACAGATATAAATCCGAAACTTGCAACAACAATTCATTTTTCTACGAAACATGAATATGTAATTAAACTACACAGTGCCTAAAATCATATTAAATATGCGCACAATGCTGCCACATATATTGTGATGATAAACTAACATAATCAATATTCCAATCATATTAAAAGTTACGTAATGATGATAAACTAGTACTCCCTGTTCATATAAAAGGAGTATATTATGTCTGAGAGCATCTGAAAGGAACAAACAAAACACAGACACAATTTAATTGATTAGTGATGCCGATGCCTTCCGTTGTCTGAATATTTGGCATATTTGAGTAATGAATCTTCAGCAGAAATAAGAGTACTGTCAAATTCATATCACGCAATGAAATGTTGCAATATTGGAACTGTTAAGTAAATACAAATCGTTTGTGAAAATCTTGGTGTATATGTCTGTTCGGCTTGTCGTCCGTTGCCTGAATATAGGTCATATTTGATTAATGAATCATCAGCAGAAATATGAGACGCATGATGGTCGGGAGTTTGTTTAACAATATTAATGAATTATGTTTGCAAGGGAAAAATGTGTCACAGTTCAATCGTTACCACAAGCTAAATATTATTGTTATATCAATCGGTAAAAAGCAACTGTTCTTTTTTACGATGAACTTATTTGAACTCATATGGATATTTCATCAGGTCCTTGCCAAATAATTATATTACAAGTGAGGGTTTTCTTAATACCTTCTTTTTCTGAAATGAAATTGGTATTTATTTGTCTTTGGCGTAAAACAAATACACCTGTGTCGAGTTTGCTTATAAGCACATCTTATCAGCAAAAAACAGAGATTCATTAACTTTACCGTAACTCTACGTTTTAACTATCCTTATCACATTTATATGATATATAAATTTCATGGCAAGTATACTTACGGCAACCTTAGGCATTTTGCGTTATCGCATTTTCCTATTACGTAATCATACTCGTTACATACGCGTTTACGATATCAGAATAATATCAACAGGTGCAAAGTAAGTTTCAAGCACAAACCTTATATTACTGATTGATGCGTCTGATATTAAATAGGTTTACACAAAATGCACTACAGCAAACTCGTTTTTCTAAAACATGATCGGAACAAGTGCGTTTTCCTCTATACTCGCTTTGTTTTAAAACAGGCTCTGTTGTAAAAATAGTATTAATGTATGTGATCAATCGTAATTAAAATCAATAATCTAATTAAATTAACACATTTTCCCTATGTATTACGTTTGCCATATATATCTGACTGGTATTTAATACTTTGTTTCTTTTTACTAATCTAAAACGGACACACTGTTTTGTTTTTACGTTTGAGTTGGTTTGTCGCCTATTTTGTTGAGCTTGTTTCGTGTTAATCAATGTGTACCATCTTATAAACATACGCAATTTATTTAGGTCATCCAGTCACGCAACCATTGGAATATGCAAACTATATGTGCTTAATCCAAACAAATTCGAACCATTAGTACAAAACCAGGGATACATTTTCATCTTCGTAATATTGCTGGGGCCACATTCAATGTTAATTTGCTGAACCCACGGAATATTGCATTGATTAAAACAAGATACAATATAAAGAGGTTAGGGCACAGACGTCATTTAAGACATGGGTTATATTTGAAGCTGTCCGACATTGCGTGACCTTTGTATTATGTTATGCAAAACGGACGATGAATGTTCTAGTTCAACGTCATAGCAATTCAAATAATGATATTAATCATTTATAATGAAAAAGCAGATCAATAATTGAAACGTAACGTTTTTGAATACTTAAACGTGGTTTGAGATGCAACAATGAAAACGTGGATGGTCATGGCCATTAATAATATCCGCGAAAGACGGTCGCACTTATGATATTGACGATACAATTAAGTCGATGTCCGGGATATACTGTCTAAATAGTGGGCCTCTCGTCCGCCGAACAATGTAATCAAACTATTTCGTGAGATTGACTGATGTGTGTTATGTTTATTAAATTAGCACTTTTGATCAGCTGACAAAAAAAACGTTGTGCATATGATTGTTTTTTTTTTGAAAACATGAAAACATATTGCTTAATACAACACTGGCTATTTGGCTTGGGGTTTGGAGAGAAATCTGAAGCTGCTAGAACGTAGATATCATTGAATGATGCTATAAAATGGGCAATAGCGGCGCCGCCTTATTTCATAAATGTATCACTAAATAAAAAACAATCGATATTTCCTAATTCACCTTATAAACGGCCCAATCCAAATAATTTTGATCAAAATGTTTTATACAGCATTGCAACCATAAATGTTGACACACTGAAAGATTGCCATGATACTCTGTTATTCACACGGCTGTGTCAATAGCGAAGTCGGGAACCAACTTCTGTAATAATGTTATGAACATACCGTTGTTTACATACTTTTGAAAACATTAATTAAAATGTAAGTTTATAAACATATACATTCATTAACTAGGAATTAAAAAATCGATGACTAGAACTTAACGATATTTTATAAATTTTGTATAAGTTCTTGAAACTTGGAAAAAGTAAACAGTACATACAGTAAAAAGACACTGTTATGAAAGAGTAATTAAAATAAGATTACCGTATGCATCGCAGATAACGTGTAACCATTATTTTCAAATGCGTGATAATATAATAAAACACCTACTGACGAATTGTTACACCTGTATTGGAGATTACCTTCAAGGCCACTGCTTATGTTATATTTCACCTTTTACAATTTGAGAGAAACTGTAATAATTCTTACACATTCCACGCTATTAAAAATTAAAGATCATTTTACCGCGAACATAGTTAAACATTTGAAATTAAAAAAAAAAAAAAAAAAAAAAAAAAAAAAAAAAAAACATGCATGTGCATTTCATGGA
>VMBQ01012003.1:0-16024 GCA_007657795.1 Dreissena rostriformis | reverse complement strand
TTCTGAAACACAAAATCAGCGTATCCTTCAAGCCACATAAAACTCTAGGACAACTACTTGTGCACCCTAAAGACAAACCAGACAAGAAAGACATCTGTGGACTTATTTACCATATCAAATGTGATGGCCATCCAAAGGAACAGTGTTCAATGGACTATATTGGTGAAACTGAAAGAAATCTTAAAGCACGATTCATGGAACACAGGAGACCGAGTTCAACATCATCTGAGGTCTCAAGACATATACATGACTGTAAACCGGACCACACAATCACGATGGAGAACGTGAGGATTCTGGACCGTGAGCCATCTTGTTTTGAGAGAGGGGTCAGGGAGGCTATTTACATCCGTGCACTAAGACCGGCGCTAAACAAGGACGGGGGCCGCTACCAACTCTCGCACACCTGGGACCGTACGTTAACATCGCTCACCCCGGCATTTAGCGGTGTTAACGGTTCCCAACAGTAGAAAATCATTCTGCTGATGAAGTCCGTAGTACACGGACGAAAGCTCCAAGTATGGCTTTCAATATTTAGTGTGTGTAATTAGACAGTTTAAAACTTATTAGATTATCATGGAAACCACACAGTCTAACTTTCATCGAAGAAAACTATTTTTATTAGAAAATAAATTTAGCATGTAAAAAGAATCTTATATGGCATCTGTAAACATTAAAACAATATAAAACATGTATATTTGATTGCTTGATCAAAAACGAAATTTTCATCTTTAGAGACCAAAGTGATTATTCCAAAATGGCATTATAAAAACACACACACACACACACACACAAAACACATGGACATTGCAGGCTTGTTTCCCTTTTATGTATATAAGTTTTTTTTTAAGAATATGGCACAACAAGAGCAATACAAATACAACAAGAGATCTTTGTTACACATAAATGCCTTGTCCCGACTTGCAACAAAGTCGTCATTGTGACCTTGAAACGCAATTTTTTTGTATTGTGATTGTAAACTAATAAGGGGTTATCCTTCATCAACACTACCTAGCATTCTCATTTAAATGCTCATCAGAAGGAAATGTTTAACATTATAACTGGTAACATGAGATGTTGATGTTTCAAAAAAAATGTGTACAACCATTAAATGTAAACCTATTTACACTATCTCCAAGGATTACATTTAATGTTTGAAATCATGTATTTAATTCAGTATCATATTCTATCCTGAATTATGGAACTCATTGTCAATTATTCCGATTTATCACGATTTAAAGACTGCTTAATGGACGTGTTACTGGTATTAAGAGTACTGTACATGAGTATTGTATCTGTTTCATTTAATATCCACTGTGACCTTGACATTTTTCCTATTGCCATGAAAAAAATTGTCTCCTCGTCCAAATTAACCATCTTATAAGTTTGCATGGATGTAGGTCAAAGCGTTCCCTAGATATCGTGCTCAAACAAATGGTGTACCGACCGACTTATCAACCTGTCGATTTACCTACCGACCTTCCGGGTGCAAAAAGGTATATCTCTAATTCTTCGAAGAGGGTGGGGGTGGACATTGTAATATTGATGTTTTGCATGAATCATTATAGCTTGTCGTCCAATTATTCCAAAACCATGCATCAAAATGGCACATTTACTTTTGATATCTTTTATAGGCAACACATGGTAAAATTATTAAACTATAAGAACTTTTTATAAAAATGAGTCAGTACTCACTAAATTTCATACCCACTGTTACATTGATATCCTGCGGAAACGAATGGTATACGGTCCGTATATACTTAGCGACCTACCAATTTACCTACCGATTTACCGACCGACGGACATGTACATAGTAACATATTCCCGCATCTTCGAAGGGGGCATAATAGTTTTAATGTTTTGTGTAAATTATAGTCACTTGACAACAAATTATTCTAAAACAATTTTCACATTAAATTTTGGCATATTTTAAAGGAAACATATAGAAAACATATTTTAACGATTAGAGCCTTTATAAAAATGAAGATTCAGTACTCACTAAATTTCATCCCCACCGCACCCCCGCACGGTACGTTTGAGCCTAGACTGTAGCCACCGCAGCCGCCCTGATGTACCTCGTGGTAGTTGGCGAAAAACTCGTCAGGGAGGTACTCGGCGGAAGTGACGACGGAGGCACCGTCATACCTGTAACATAGTTTGTGGAGAACACAATTACATAAACGTCCATCTCAGTTTTCATTGATTTAATATTGTGTTACATAGTTCGTGGAGAACACAATTACATAAACCTCCATTTCAGTTTTCATTGATTTAATATTCTGTAACATAGTTCGTGGAGAACACAATAGCATAAACGTCCATTTCAGTTTTCATTAGTTCAAACCTATTTATTTTTGCTCGATTGCATCGAAAGCCTAAGGCTTATTTGAAACGCTCTCGAGACCGTTTCCAGGGACTAGAACCAGTATATGGTGTCTTTGGGGAAGATCGAAGGAACGCTCCCAGTAGGGATCGAACCCGTGATCTCCCGGTCGCTAGGCGGACACCATATCCACTACGCCACGGCAAATTCAGTTTACATTGCGATTTATGTTTGTTTATTAAACACCAACACAACGTTTTCCAATGTTCGTAAAATACAAGACAACAGCGGCGGCCAGACGGTCCCGCTATAGTTGCAATAATATAACTCTGGACTCCGTTAACACTACGTTTTGAGTTACAAGTCGAGAGGATAGAAGCAATGGAGCAAAATCAAAATCTATAAAATAACATTTTCTCCGGCAATTAGAGTAAGGGTCACCCAAGAAAACAATTTGTATTCATTCACAGACGAAAAAAATTAACAGTTAACGAGATAAAACATACTTTTATCGAAAATTAGATTTCCCAATAAAAACTCGGTCTTATTTCGGCCATGACAGTTACCGCGTGATCTCGCGAGAAGTAATGTAGGAGGAGCTATGCCATATAAGGTAATCCTACTACGCATTTACGTAGGCCGCCATGTTGGCTTTATTGAAAAATACTACGATTTCCATATATGGGTTTCTGGCCTATTTTCTGATTGGCTGCCAAAAACTTATGCAAATAAGGTCAAACCGGAAATTCCAACGTTTTGTTTCAAGATGGCGGACGATCTAGGCGAAATCACTCTGATCCTTATGTTGGTTTTGGAAAAAGTGGAAATAACGCTTTAATTGGTATGTTTCATTAGAAATTTTTACTCGTATGAACTGGAAATTCTTTTTTGTCCTCAAATAGTTCAAGTTTAATGCTCTACACTGTAAGATAAGTCTTAAAATCATGCCGGTGTGATTCACTCCGGCACTTGCTCCATTGAAAAGACCTTTTGGATTCATAACTGTCGCCGGACGTAGGACGAAGACAGTTATGTTTATCACAACTAGTCCCGCTACAGCAAGAAATTGTGACCGTTCTGCCCAATTGTCTAGCATGTACTGACTTACTTATTTAATATTACATATCGCTACTATAAATAGTAAAAAATGACGTCACGAGCAGGCCATAATTCGTTTCTTGCGGGCCAATATAAATTATATTGGCCCGCTTAGCCGGGCCGATTTTATATCTGAAAAGAATCGGATTGTTATGACGCAGCGGGCCGATTATAGACGTCCGGCCCAGCTCTGCCGTGTGTTATTGTCTAAATACAAACAGTGACTGGTTAAATACCCATGATACAGACGGTAGTATGTAAGATAGGAAAAGTCCAGCTAAATAAGAAAGGACTGTACATGTAGTTAATAAATGACATTTTGGCCTATCGGGTTGACAGTACATGGGGAAGTCGTCTGGGTAAATTAATTAATAACTTTTAATAAGGCCACGTCATTCAATCGTTTTTATGTACATGTACACAAAAGGCCACACCATGAAATTGTTATTTTTGTAAATAAATGATTTTATCAAATGTTAACTAGATTATTTAATTACGTCACATACCACTGGTACATGAGCGTGTTGCGTACGCCGGCAATGGTCGAATACCCTTGTTTAGTCGGGTTAAAGAAGAAAGTGATGTAGCTGTTGGGATTCGCATCGCAGTTTTTGAATTTAAGTTCCTCGCCGTTGACCTTCCATCCCTGTACTGAGCCGTTATAGGTCATCGATCTCGGAATGAAACCGACGAAAACATACGGCGCCATTTTAGTGTTTAGCGGACCCTGGTACCCGCTGTGTGCCGAGTATTGCACCGACACTGGTGTAGAGGCGTACGCCGTCAACTGGGACATCGTCGACGTGTACTGGACGCCGGTTGAGCGATTATGACGTATGTGACGTATGATCACGTGGCTCTTGTCGTCATAGAGTGAGGACATGTCGACATTGACGTTGGTTGAGTTAGATATGAACGTGTATCCGTAGCCGCTGTAGAACTGACAGTAGATGCGATATGACTGCCCGGCGCTGTTCTGGACGGTGTACGTGCCATTTTTAAGAGCGCCGTTAGCTTGAGCTTGAAGCGTCTTGCAGTTGTCTGCAAACAATTGGAGACAGACGGGCGCTTTTATTTATACACTGTTATGTTTTATGATGACACTACGGAGCATTAATAGATTATAGAACTTGTTAAAATGAGATTCTGGTATTATTAGGGATAAACTAATGACAGCGCAATGATGCGATCATACGATGGCACGACTGCATGACATCACAATGACGCTGTTACGATGGTGCAATGAAGATGGTAAACTAAAGACGGTGCAAGAATGCGATTATACGATGGCACAACAGCATGACATCACGATGACGCTGTAACGATGGTGCGATGAAGATTGTAAACTAAAGACGGTGCAATGATGCGATTTTACGATGGCACGACATCATGATATCACAATGACGATATTACGATGGTGCGATAAAGATGCTTAACTAATGAACCTGCAATGATGCGATTATACGATGGCACGACAGCATGACATCACAATGACGATGCTACGATGGTGCAATGAAGATGCTTAAAGGGACTGTCCACTAGATTTTGGCATGTATTGAAGCATGTCATTACATGCTCTATATTGATTAATTCAAACATTTGACCTAAAAATCTGCAGTTAAAAAACAAGAATACAATTTAAAAAGGGAAAAAAAAGTAAACCTCATCAGGGCTCGAACCAGTGACCATCGGGGTCCTGGAGTAAAAACCAATTAGACCGCTCGGCCATCCTGACAAGTATGTACGATAGCCGTATTTTATACCATATATAAGCAATCCTCGTAGTTTTACAAAATATAGCGACAATAACAGAACTTTCCAAATTATTCAATCGTTTCGCGTCGAACGACGCTTTATGATTTTGAGGTTTTCAAATCGTCAAAAGATGCATATAATGGATATTTAAGAGCATTGTAAATGGTCAGTATTACTCTTTCCTCAAAAATATCATAAAAAACGCGAAAATTTGCGAATATGAAACAACTTTTTTTAATTTTGTCAATTTACCAATCTGTTGGACGGCCCCTTTAACAAACGAAGTTGCAATGATGCGATTATACGATGGCACAACAGCATGACATCACAATGACGATGTAACGATGGTGCGATGAAGATGTTTAACTAATGACGGTGCAATGATGCGATTATACGATGGTACGACAGCATGACATCACAATTATTATTTACATACAGATTATTTTGCAAATAAATTCATAAAAAAATATATGGATTAAAAATGACCTTTCTTTTGGGAATCTTTTGTTGCTGCTAATGCTTCTGCTGTAGACACTGCATCTGATATTGACACCGCTTCTTTTGTGGTTATTGCTTCTGTTGTAGACAATGCGTCTGATGTAGACACATCTTCTGTTGTAGGCAAAGTATTTGGAGAATTGAAGGAAGTTTTGCCTAAGGAGCTTTTTTAATTCGGGCACGACTGTATTTCACATTTTCTTTAACAAACAGGACATGAAACAAAAACTTGTAGTACGTGTGGTGAAACAGAGATATGCCATTGTATTTTAAAATTACAATATTTTAAACATACATGTATACATTTTACTAAAACAGTTCAAACTTCTCCATAAGTAAGCATATTAAAGCATAAACAAAATTGAGTCCAAGTTAATCATCGTTACCTCTGAAAATGTACGTCTACTACAGTAACAATTCCTCTTTGTGAATACAGTTCCAGAATAAATCATTTTATAATTTTTATTGTCATCACTCGTTGTTGCAGTAATGACAAAATAACGTAATAATACACCGAATATCTAAATGTAAGGTTTATTTCAGAAATATTATTACGCGTGTAGAATTGTTAGATTTCCATGTTAAATAGCCAATGTCATATGCATAAAAATAAATCGGTAATTCAAAAAAGTTCGTTAACATATATATACACACTTTTTTACTGACAATGTATTTAACTTTAATTCGCATTTTTTACCTATTTGATAAATTAGAAAATTATGTATCATAATTCATATGAAACAGATGCCCCCGCTGTGTGTCACTGGACGCAAAAACAAGTGTTGTGTGACGACATAATGTGAACAGTTAATACAGCATGTGTGAACCTTTGTTACTGAATGCCTATTTCACAATTTTGATGTTGACATTTATACAAGGGCAATAGCTGTTGCGCGCAATATATCGTCTTGATACGATGATAATGTTTGTTCATTTATTTAAGAATTCAATCATGCGAGATTAAGAAATAGACTTAGCAGTCACGCGAACATCTAATATCACTTTTACCATATAAGGTCTATGCAAAAACTTGAAGTGTAAAGTGTAATGAGATATTTTAGTTAGCTTAAAGTTAACTGAGCGTGACCTCTTGTGAGATATCATCGTATCCTTACGACGACAAATAATTGAGCGAACATTAGTATTTGATTTTAATGAGATTGCCTCTTACTTACCCATTGCAAATATCTGGCAATACTATATGCATGAATACCCGTTATTAATTAATATTGTTAATACATTTGAACACCTTAATTTCAAATACAGTTACTTCGTATAAATCGTTAATTCAATTGACGCATTTGTTAATACTAAGCATTAATTGATAGACGCTATTACGCATTTCATTTATTTCTTTTTTTACTTGTTGAACATGTACATACACAATCTAATAACTGCAGAATTTATTGATTTGTACAATATCTATAATATAATTTATGACCATTCATAAACGTGTACACATAACTATCTATTGATGATGCGATATACGTACTACAACCCATAACATTTCTATTTCGAGCTTTCCTATTTCGAACTACTTTCAGCGGTCGCAACGACTTCAAAATAGCGATGTTCAACTGTATGTGTCTATACCATATGCTCTAATAATTATAATTAATAAATCGTTTGTTTATAATTCACTTTTCGTAAAGGTTATATTTAAATTTAAAAGATATTTGTCAGATCATGTTATAAACAAACGAATTCTCGCATTGCGTGTTTTTTTTTCGGGAACTATACAACACTTCGTCGTTTTGATGCTTTGCTATAACATAACTTTAAAATGACACCCTCATGGTTAAATCCGCTCCAAAGCGTGTGTTAATATCCCGATGAACAACAATCAAACAAACATTATTTCTTAAATACAATATAAAGTTACCTTCGGTTGTAACTATCCATATAAAAACTGCAAAAAGGCTTAATAGACGCATTGCTAAATTCAGCACTCCGAATCTGTCTACAAACATGGGCGTTTGATTTAGGATGTAAATATTCGTTTAAATTTATCACAATGTGAAATCGTCTTATAAGGAAGGAAAGCTTTCTGCATTGAAATATATACACTTTATACACGATTGTTAATATGGTAAATGGAAGGTGTTTATTTGAATCCAATACACCATATGAGACACACGAGGATATGTATGGAAGCCGTATGTTGCCATTTTGAGTTAGAAGTCAGGCACGTTTAACGTCAAATATTATAGAATTAAACTACAGTTTATTTTATTTTTTTATTGAAAGGATGCAACGACAATCGTTTTTGTTTTTTTTGTATCTCGTTCGGATATTGAAAAAATATTTAATTCACTCTAAGTACAAATAAGCATTCTTAAATTCAAATCAAGCGTGGATTTCTTCGTCGCAGCTGTCTAAGATTGGTGTCGGCCTAGATTTCGTGCCATAGTTAAATGCAGCGGGTAAATTGACTGCCAATAGAACTGTGCAATTTTTTCACGTTTAAAGGAATGCAAACTTACAACAACGGTTTAATGTTTAACAATTACTGTTGGAAATTAAATTGTTTTGAGTTTAATAATTCATTTCTAAGAAAATTCTAATTTAAATTTCAAACATACTTGTTAGATTATGTTAGAATCAAACCAATTCTTGATTTTTGTTCTAGGGAACTTTACAAAACTTCGTCGTTTTAATGCTTGGCTATTATCGTACATAACTTCAGAATGAAGCCATCGTGGTTAAATCCGCTCCAAAGCGTTTGTAAATGACCCAATGAACAACAATCAAACAAAACATTATTTCTAAAATACAATATAAAGTTACCTTCGGTTGTAACTATCCATACAAAAACTGCAAGAAGGCTTAATACACGCATTGCTCAATTAATTATTCCGAATCTGTCAACAAGCATGTTTGTTTGATTTACGAAGTAAATATTAGTTTAAATTTATCACAATGTGAAATCGTCTAATAAGGAAGGAAATCTGTCTGCATTGAAATATATACACTTTATACTCGACTGTTGATTTGGTAAATGTTAGGTGTTTATTTGAATCCAATACACCATATGAGACACACGAGGATATGTTTGGAAGCCGTATGTTGCCATTTTGAGTTAGAAGTCAGGCACTCTTAACGTCAAATATTATAGAATTAAACTACAGTTTATTTTTTATTGAAAGGATGCAACGACAAACGATTTTTTTTTTGTATCACGTCAGGATATTGAAAGAATATTAAATTCACTCTTAGTACAAATAAGCATTCTTAAAGTCAAATCAAGCGTGGATTTCTTCGTCGTAGCTGTCTAAGATTTGTTTTGGCCTAGATTTCTTGCCATAATTACATGCAGCGGGTATATTGACTGCCAAAGGAACTGTGCAATTTTTCACGTTTGAGGGAATGCAAACTTACAACAACGGTTTAATGTTTAACGATTACTGTTTGAGATTAAATTGTTTTGTGGTTAATAATTCATTTATAAGAAAATTCTAATTTAAATTTCAAACATAATTGTTAGATTATGTTAGAATCAAACCAATTCTCGAATTGTTTTTGTTTCAGGAACTAAACAACACTTCGTCGTTTTGATGCTCGTTTAAATACATAACTTAAGAATGACGCCCTAGTGGTTAAATCCGTTCCAAAGCGTGTGTTAATAACCCGATGAACAACAATCAAACAAAACATTATTTCTAAAATACAATATAAAGTTACCTTCGGTTGAAGCTATCCATAAAACAACTGCAAGAAGGCTTAATAAACGCATTGCTAAATTAATTATTCCGAGTCAGTCTACAAGCATGTGTGTTTGATTTAGGAAGCAAATATTCGTTAACATTTATCACAACCGAAATCGTCTAATAAGGAAGGATGATTAAGGAAGTTTATATTCGTTGAAATCGTCTAACAAGAAAAGTACACCTTTCTTCACTGAAATATAAACACTTTGTTTACGACTGTTGATATGTATGGAAGCCTATGAGTGTCATTTTAAGTTGGATGTCAGGCACTTTAAACGTTAAATATTGTAAACCACAACTTAGAACAAAGTTGTTAGAATTTAACTATTTTTTATTGAAAGGATGCACGACAAGCGGTTTTTGTATCACGTATTGAAAGAATATTAAATTCACGTTAAGTACAAATAAGCATTGTTCAATATAAAGAAGTGAAACTCCAGAAGCTGCAGCAGTATTGCAGTTTTATCATACACACCTCTGTGGTCCTTTATTTATGGCAAGGAACCAATTGCCAAAACGGTACAGTACGGCACAAAACGAAACAACATATACACATAGTAGAATAACGCTGGGGTCACCGCCTTGGAACGGTCAATGCTAAGCATTGGGGGTTTAAACCAGTTAATGAGCGCTCAACCTCACACTTGGCCCAGCAATATTCATGATACATATAAGTGTAAATAAAATTTAACCTCATAGCATTGCAACTCAAATTAAACAGTAATAAAAGGGAATTAAAACGCATTCAATTTAATTACTATTTTATTACTCAATGGTTGAAAGGAGACCAGAGCAACAGAGTTACAACTTTTTGAGGCACGATGAAATGAAATTACTAACACGCATCAACTACATCCCTTCTTTATACAAAAAAAGATTTCAGAATATAGCATCATATAGTTAATATTTCAGATCATCATCGCGCACCTACAGGAAGAAGCAGCAATATTGGGTGTAAAAGATCCAAATTACCTACTAGATTGTTTATGTGACTAATTCGAAATAAATAAAACGAAGCTTTAAAATAAATTGATCAAGAAACTACCATCAGAGAAAAAATAATTATGAATAAAGTTGACCGATATAAACTGGAGTACATGTACCTATCATGTAGCTAAAACAGTGTCGGTTGTTCGTATCGATGACGTATTTAGGAGGAAAGACACGATGACGTCACCAGTAACAAAATTAAGCATTATTAAAGGGACTGTACTAAATAATCGAATTATCAACGAAATTAAATATTTTTAAAGTGACTGTACTGTATACTAGACTTACTAATAAAACCAGCTATGCTTATCAAACAATATAGAAGCAAACATATAAAATTGTCATTACATTAATTATCCCAAATTTTAAGAGAAAAAAGATATAGTGAATCAAAAACTAACAAGCATGTGTTTTTTAGTACATCAGTATCATATCCCTTTGATAAAAAGGAGCTAATTAAATTAAAAAGTGTATTACTAGCATTTGCTTTAAGATATTTACATTTGCGAACACGCTTCAAAACATCTCCATAAAATGATGGTTGTGAAATTCCATTAGTTAAATGCCATTTTAAAGGAACATTATATTTTGAAATTAAATCACTATATTTAGAGTGAAATTTAGCGAATTTACGCCAAAGGTTATGATACAAAAAACCTTGTTTTAACAATTTCTTAGTTAATAAACGATTACGATCATTAAAATCTTTAACACAAGAACATGCTCTAGCGTATCGTACCAACTGCGAAATGTAAATACCATAGGAAGGACCTTTAGGGATGTTACCATCTAGGAAAGGAAAATTCACAATTTCAAAGTTAAAGTCGTCCCGTTTGTCGTATAAACTTGTTTTTATCATATTATTATTAATAGTTAGATGTAAGTCTAAAAATGCAGCATCTATATTTGATTGACACGATTTATTTAAGACTAGTTCTTTTGGATAGATATTGTGAATAAATTGTTCAAAGTATGGATTATCTAAGTTCAGTATGTCATCAATGTATCTACTTGTTAGGTTAAAACGTTGAATCAAATCTAGTTGTTTAGTTTTTGATAATTCTAACATAAAATCCCTTTCATAACAATATAAAAATAGATCAGCAATAAGCAGGGCACAATTAGTACCCATAGGAACACCGATAATTTGTTGAAATATTTTACCATTAAACTCAACAAACAAGTTATCCAGAAGAAAAGTAAGTGCTTCACAAAAGTCAAGACAAGTCCAGATGATGTATTTATCCAATATCTGATTAGTAAAAAAAGATATTTTAGAGTTTAAAGCAAGATAAGAACACTTCTCTCTTGCAAATGTTTTTTCAATCAGTGAAATGAGTTTGGATTTTATTAAAATGTGAGGAAGCGTTGTATATAGTGTAGAAAAATCATAAGTACTTACTTGTGACACCTTATATTTTCTAATTTTAATTTTATCAATAACTTCTAAGGAGTTTTTTATTGACCAAAATAAGTTTATATTACTTTTTTCATAAACTGTATTACAATATTTGGCTATATGATATCTAATAGCACTCAAGGCGGATGTTAGGTACACTGATAATTGCTTGGTGGTACACGACACTGAATTAGCGATAAAACGACTTTTATATGGCGTTTTATGTAATTTAGGTATCCAGTAAAGTGATGGCAATTTCTTGATAGCAATATTTACGTAAACATTCAGATTTGTGCACTCGGCAATATGGTCGGAAATAATTTCATTGGGCTGCTTATTGTATTCACAAGTCAATTCTAAGCGTGGATTTTTAAGAAAACATCCATAAACTAGTTGAAATAAATCAAATATTGAATAAGATATCAATATGAAATTGCATCCACTGGCAAATATATTTTGATTTGACAATAAACACGTTTCGTTTGGGGTCATTGTTTGAGGTCACAGACCATGTTCCACAACTCTAACCTGCACTTTAGCAGAATTATTCCCCTTTATGTACTTACAAATAAGACGTGGTATTCATGGTGATGATGTAGCTTATTGTCATGGTGATGATGGAGATGATTGTAGTAGTGATGATGGGGTGACTTTCGTGGTAATGGAAGGTGAAATTAGTGGTAATGGTGAAGTTTATAGTTGTGGAAAAAATATAGTCATTTTCGTCGTCATGTTGGAGTTATTGTCATGGTAATGATGATGGTGATAGTCGTTGTGATAAAGTAATTGTCATGCTTGCAACGGAGCTGATAGTATTTTTAGTAATCGAGGAGGAAGTCGTGGAAATAATGAAACTTGTTGTCGTGGTGATCATTGAGTTTTTGGAATAAAACTAATGCAAATCATAAATATGCATAATATAATGTAAACACTAAGAAAACATAATTAACGTATTAAGTTTAGGATAGTCGTGTATGCACGAACGCAACTACAACGCGATAAAACTTTTTGCATCGAACAAACAAATATGACAGATATCGGCTGCCGTGACATTCGATATCTCTAGTTGCGTCAGTTAAATAAATCATTGAAACCGTTGTCCTTATTCAGCATTTTTTTCGTGACACATGGTGAATACCTGTATACAGTTACTTGTTTCACCTTCAATTCACGCAAGTTTTTTTTTCTATTTGTTAAGATTTATATAGTAAAGGGTATCATTTTAGTGCGATCTCGGTTTAGGGAGTCGTACCAAGAAATGAGAATTAATGTGACATGTAAATATTTTGGACAGTTTCACCGCCCATAGTTTAATATTTCATGTGCTTTTCATAATTATGATAATACGGAACATCCAAATATTCACACAATTTTAAAGATATTCAGTTACTAAAAACCCGTATTAGGGTAACCTATTTTACTGAAATATGAGAATCTTTAGACAAATCTCATATAAGCTGAAGTTGCTCTCGATGAAACTCGAGTCTCCATATAATTACGTAGAGTTAATGCAGCAAATAAGCCTTCAAGTTCATATATTCAATAGGTGGTAAATAATCTTCAGGTTAAAAAAATCAGACCATCTATTGAGAAATGACTAGTGCTTACAAATCACTTGGGATATAAGTTTCCTTATATGTGATATGAACGACGTTACAATTACATCCTAATTCCGCGTATTGAAAAACGACCATCCTTTTGCATAACCCATTGTCGATTGTGAATGAATGAAATAATGAATGCTTTTAAATCACACTCTTAACAAGCTTATCTCCTATACAACAAATACATTGATATTCTTCACAGTTGCACAACACATTTAATATATAGCTGTGTATTCTGATTTGAACATGTGATGAAAATCTAGCGCATAGATATGCAGTCTTATATGAACATATGATAAAGATTTGGTGTATCTATGGTTGTGATTTTTACATCTGGTGAAGACCTAGTGAACAGTTATGCATTCTGTTTTAACATCTGATGTAGATCTAAAGCATAGTTATGCATTATGATTTTACCATCTGGTGAAGACCTTGTGCATAGTTATGCATTCTGTTTTAGCATATTTTGTAGATCTAGAGGATACCTATGAATTATGATTTGAACATCTGGTGAAGACCTAGTGAACAGTTATGCATTCTGTTTTAACATCTGATGTAGATCTAAAGCATAGTTATGCATTATGATTTTACCATCTGGTGAAGACCTAGTGCATAGTTATGCATTCTGTTTTAGCATATTTTGTAGATCTAGAGGATACCTATGAATTATGATTTTAACATTTGATGAAGACCTAGTGCATAGCGATGCATTCTTATTTGATCATCTGCTGAAGATCTACTGCTTAGTTATAAATTCTAATTTGCGCATGTAATTAAGATCGGCGGCGGCCAATTGTTTACATATGGATAACTCTTATCCATCGGATAACTTTTGGATATCTTCACTTTAGGATATCTTTTTGGGTAAGCGATTGTATAAAAAAATATCCGAACATGTGCACGTTTTGGTTTAGTTTTGGATAAAATTTAGCAAAGGTATTTGAATTCGGTTATCATTATACGAATGAGGTTATCTTTTGGATTGGCTAAATTTGTCCATATATATTTAATTGGCCACTGATGAATATCTAGCGCGTAGCTATGCAAACAGATTTGCACATCTGATGAGGATAAGGCCTGTTACTTAATTATCATATTTGTACATCTAAAGACTATCTACCGCAATAAAACGCATAACCATGCAGTATGATTTCAACATCGGATGAAGATCTTGTGCAAAGCTATTAATTCTGATATTCACATCTAATGAAGATCCGGTGCATATCTACGAATTATTATTTTACAATCTGTTGAAGACCTAACGCATATCTATGCATTCTTATTGTAACGTCTGATAAAGATCTTCCGTATAGCTATGAATTCAGTTTTTAACAACTGATAAAGATCAAGCCCATAGCTGTTCATTGTGATTTGCACACCCGATACACATTCGGTGCAAATATTTTAATATGATTTTAACATACTCAATACGTAGCTTTTCATTCTGATATTGACATCTGATGAAGATAAGGTGAATATCTATGAGTTATTATTTAACATATGCTGATAGCCTAGCGAATAGCTAAGCATTCTGGTTCACGCATCTGATGAAGATCTCCTGCTTAGCTATGCATTCAGATTTGAATATTTGATGAAGATCTAGCACATAGCTGTGCATTCAGATTTGAATATCTGATGAAATCTAGCACATTGCTATGCATTCAGATTTGAATATTTGATGAAGATCTAGCACATAGCTTTGCGAACATGATGAATAAAAGCCAGCTTCACACACATAGATTTAACGTCGTGTTGCCGAATATGTTTACCTCACTTACTACGTAACGAACAATCATAACGGACGAATTAACTAAATTATCATTATTTGTTACGATATCCTTCGCACGTTCCTCGTGGTTCTTTGTTGGAATGGATTGTGACTTTTTTCAACGTGATATAACGAAGTATTATTGTGTACACCAACGTTCAAACTTATGCTACGTTACGCATACGGTTATGTTTAAACGTGTGTGAAGTTAGCCTATTTAGCATATTTAGCCAATTTAGCCTATTTAGTACATAGGTTGAAACATACATCCTATTTAGCCTATTTAGCCTATTTAACAGCCTTTGCAGCCTTTTTAGCCTATTTAGAAAGTTTAGTAAATGGGTTGAAACATACATCCTATTTAGCCTATTTAGCCTATTTAACAGCCTTTGCAGCCTTTTTAGCCTATTTAGCAACTTTAGTAAATAGGTTGAAACATACATCCTATTTAGCCTATTTAACCTATTTAACAGCCTATTAAGCCTATTTAGCCCATTTAGCACGTTTAGTACATTCATATTTAGCCTATTTTACAGTTTTTTTCATCCTATTTAGCAAATTTTGTAGCATGCATTCTTTTTAGCCGATTTAGCCTATTTAGCATATTTAGCAAGTTTAGTACGTAAGTTAAAATATACATCCTTAAGCCCTTATTAGTCTATAAAGCAGCGATTTGATTATGTTAAGCATTTTTAATAAGAATATTAAATGGGCAGAAACATACGCCCTATTTAGCCTATTTAGAAGCCCGTTAAGCCTGTTGTGTAATGTATAATTTCTATTGAGTGGGTATGCACCTTAAAGGGCCCCTTTCGGACAAACAAGTGTTATCCCCCGGAAGCGATCTGGTGCACGTTGACCGCCCGTGCACTGCCTGTCGGACGC
>VMBQ01011999.1:0-20475 GCA_007657795.1 Dreissena rostriformis | reverse complement strand
ACATATGCTCATAGCTACCATGTGTTTAAGTTTCAAGTTTCTAGTGCTAATAGTGTATAAATGTATTGCATGTTTTGCTTTGTTCCACGTCTTTTCTTGTTCAAGTAAACCATGCTCGTTTTCTAATCCATTTCCTGTAACATTTAGCGTAATTTAGCACTATAACTGATTATTTTTCAGTTTTTTTTTATACGAACTATTTTATAGAATGTCATATCATTCTATCTTTATATCTGAAATAGCTTTAGATATTTTGTATGCAGAGTATTGAGAAAATTCCATCACAGCAGCCGTGGTTGGTAACATTGGTTTCTGATGTATGTGTCTAAGGTCGATAAGTGGGCTAAAAGCACGTGAGCTCGAGTAGCTGTTACAGTGCTAAAACATTTTCTAAGAATACTTTTAAGACTACTTAGAAATACATTTATAAACAAATAATATTGCATAAATATGTAATGTGCGTATGATATGTGTTGTCCCTTAAAGTTTTAAGTGTCAGTTCTTTTTTGTGTATGTATCAACTGTTTTATGAATTATAATTTACTTTTCTGTGTTTCACAACTATTGTTGAGAATCAAAATTACTTTTTGTACAACCTCAATGCAATTAAAAGTAAATAACTACGCTTTATGAAAACATGTTCATATCAGAATTGTTGTCCGTGCCTTTTCCTCTGATTGTGTACATATCGTTTAATTAATGTTGGTATTACTTATACCTAATTGTATTATTTATACATACCGAAACATGTATTTTGTATTTTCTGCGTTTTTTTTTATTGTCAATTTCGTTTTATTTATCTTGCTAACCTGATCCATGTATGTATAAATATTTGGTAGCTTTTATAATGAAGCCTCATTTATTTTGTAAACCGAGTATGCAACTTGTAAATCCCTGGTGACATATATGAATCTTTTACTGTTTTGTGATAAATATCCAACAAAAATGCAAATCTATGTGTAGCTCACCTGTTTAGATATATTTTGACGCGTTAAGGTTTAAATATACTAAAAACATTGCCATGCATTTAATTTTGTAGAATACTGCAATGTTCATTGACTTTAATTTCTTAAAACAAGTATAATATTTATGTAGCAAAATATAATTCAATATCCTTCCGTATTCTGTCCGTCCGTTCGGCCACTATCCCCTCCTACACTATTAGAACTAGAACCTTCAAACTTACACACATGGTAGCTATGAGCATATGTGCGACGGTGACGGTGACGGAATTTTGATCTGACCCCTGGGTCAAAAGTTATGGGTAAATAAATGGGTAAAATGGGTAAATAGTTCACCGTCGCGTACAAAAATATTGTTGTCAAATATATTAGCATTATTGTGTCGTAATTGCCTTGGTAATACATTCCCCAATCACCAGGGCAAATAAAACAATACATATACATTTGTAAATTGTTAAATTACTTGCATGCATTTTCATGATTAGAACAGGAAGGAATGTTAAAGTGGCAACTCGCTGGATGCTACTAAAAAGAAGCCCATCAACGACTGTGACAAGAAATGTCTAAGGGATAACAGCAAGATGTGTGGAGATGTCTGGAGGATCAACGTATACAGAGACCGTGACGGCGCATGTTAAACCGACTTACGAAACATTAGACTTGGTTTGCCTTCTGCAAATGTAATGTGTCCGTATGTTGTACGTTGTTGTCCAATCGTCACTCAGTTTACGTTTCAAATCAATTTAGAGTTTATTGGTTTTTTGTTTTGTTGTCAAATTATAGGAGGTGTGGTGCGAAATGGGGTTTCCGTTTCAAATTAATGTGACCACTTACTTAGTTGTGAGAACGAGATAACTAACTCATCGGAACGACTCAGTAAGTCGTGGTGAAAACATAAAAACATTAAGTCATGGGAACGAGATACTCGTAGTTACTCATGGTTAAATTATAAATAAAACAATCAGATGACACATATGTACCACCACGGTTTGATAAAGAACAGCCAATTTTCGACAAACAGTCAATGGCGTTATTTAATATTATTATTTGATAAATATGAAGGAGCATTTTTGGAAGTAATGGTTTGAATTAACGTTAGATTCAGTTATAGACCAAAAGATATTCTAGCATAAAATGTACGTGATACAACGCATAAAACTCTCACGATTATGTTTAGTGTTAAGTGAAGTAGTATTTTTTATTACAATGAAAGCTTATCGTATGCATATCTGTTGTTGTAAGTGTTGTTGTAAATCTTATTTATATTGATACTGTTGTTGTTTTGTGAAGTTGTTCAGCACAGAAAAACAATTACAGAATGAATTCCACGCGATAAAATTCGGTTAAATGAATAGTCTTTAAAACAATTTATTGTCGCTATATTTTGTATGATCACTGAAAACTATATGTTTCATTAATTGGTCAGCTGTACTTTTTGTATTGATACAATTTTCGTCGAATTCCGTTACTCCCTGTTCATTTAAATTGCATGTACTTCTATAAAACATGTTTTCTGTTGTTAAACTTTCATAACTATTTTAGCAGCTTGATTATATGTATTGTTTCGTAAGTAAATCAAGGTGACATCCTAATGATTGGTATATGTCTTTTGAGATGACCTTCAAAGCATGCGATTGTATGTACAAACGTTTGAAATTTCACTCTGTGTAAAATGTGTCGTTTTAAAAACATGGTTTGTCCTTGTTTGGTGGCCTTCTGGTGGATAACAATAAAACATACATTTATTGACCACTTTTAATACTACTTGAAACTATTGAAAGTTTGACAGTTTACATATTTCAATAAGCATATCGGCGTGAGTCGTTGCTCTATCAATAAAATAAAACGGTGTTAAATAAGTGAACAATGTTATACCTTTATTTAAGTTTCCAAAGTTCGTTTATGGCATTTGTTTTAAAATTTCAATCCATGTATAAATCAACGAACTTACATACATTAATTCTTTATTAGAGCATTTATCTCAATTACGGTAATTTTGCTCCCGACATATTTGCGATTGATTTTTTTTTTGATTTGTATTCACTATATAAATGTATTGCATGTTTTGCTTTGTTCCACGTCTATTCTTGTTCAAGTAAACTATGCTCGTTTTCTAATCCATTTCCTGTAAAATTAAGCGTAGTATAGCACTATTACTGATTATTTTTTAGTTTTTTTTTATACGAACTATTTGTTTATAAAATATAACTCTAATTCTACCACTAAGTATGACCTTGACATTTGAGATTGGGATAAGGCATTGAAAGCGAAATACATACTCCATATGCTGAAAATGTATGGTAAGTTAATTTAATATTGCCTGATGCCTTATGAGGTTACTTTTCAAACCGGCTTATTTTATTCCCAACTGTGACCTTTCCTTAACTGTGAAATTAAATGTTTAACTAGTGACACGGGTCTTTAACATGACACTCGGTCTACACGCGGCGAACATGTATTAAGTCAACAAAGAACCTTTTATATTCCTTACGGCGAGTTTTTCAGGAGCTGCCTCCCTTGATAACACGAATCGAGAATGGGATTGAACATATGGACACTGGCAGTTCTTATAGAGGCAATATACTGTTCAGTAGTTCAAAACTTCAATACAATGATAACTTGTTGTTTAATGTGTCGTTAGGCGTTTCACAGGAAGAGTAACGTAATTATGTATGCTTGGATATGTAAACAGTTCTTAATTTATAATACAAATTAAATTTTGACCATAAAACCTCTGTTGATAAGTCAACTGTGATGGAAATCATGATTTTGTGAATAGGCACAACAAAAGATAATACTTTATACCATGCGTGCATGAGTAAATTAAGTAAATTAATCATGGCTCATTTCATTGAAGTGTTCATAATTAATGAACAAAATCAATTAGATTGTAGTTATAATACCCCTGGGTTTGGAAGGTTATTTGAACGTGTTAATGGGAACGGTTATATTTCTGTTCATTCAATTAAATTAAATTTTGTTTTACAACATTAAATTTGTATAATTTCCTCCGTGGCTAACCAGCTTAAAAATGTTGACAAGCTTTATTTCTAGCATTGTTCGTAGCATATGCCATATCTGTGAAGAATAAAAAGAAAAATTATCTATCAAATATAAGTCATGTGATGCTACTATTGTGATAAGACTGTAAAATCATATAAAGTTTCTTAGCGCCACCTCCTATTGTTCGCACCACCTCCTATGCAAAGGCTCCATCTCTTGTGGACGACTACACGATTATCTTTAAGATGGGCAAAAATCAAATGTTTTTGTGAATGTGGCAACTTGTATAGGTTGAACGCAATCGTTTTATGTTTGATTTAATTGGAAGGAAATTTGCTATTCTTACAGACAAAACCATCGATTTGCTTTCAAAAACTCCACAATGTCACAACTTTTAAAGGTTCTTCCGATTCCAAATGGGTTGTGATTGTATTTTTCTGGGCATTTGAATGGATCTTTGCTGAATCGCACTACATTGCCCGATATTTTACCGAATGCGAAATATGTTAAAAACATACAAACTAATCACCCTGTATAATTCTCATTGTATTTTAAAAACTTTCGGTCCTTAGCGCCACTTCGAAGGAAGCATTGGCTTGTTTATTAATGCATGTTAAACATGACCTGTGTTTGTGAAACACAATGCTCCCTACTGCGCTTTGAAGCCATATATTTGACCTTTGACCTTGAAGGATGGCCTTGACATTTCACCACTCAAAATGTGAAACTTCATGAGATACACATGCATGCCAAATATGAAGTTGCTATCTTCAATATTGCAAAAGTTATGACCAAGGTTAAAGTTTTGGGACAGAATGACCGACAGACAGGCTATACACAATATACCCCCGATCATTCGATATCGGGGCATAAAACGTATTCATACTTTGTATTGAACAGTCTAGAAGGGCCCGGCCGGAAAGCAAATATATGAAAATATTGTAATCAAGTCGCATTTAAACCGTAAATTGCAGTCTCGTCTGTGGAAAGGTCCGTATTCATTTGTCTCCTATGTACCTGATAACAGAAAACATACAGTTTCTACAAGAATCAGTTTATGACAATTAAGAGACAGAAAATTGGCCGAGTTTCTACAAGAATTTATTACGGGAATGACAACTGTTTGCTGAAATTTACATAGAAACTACATACAAATAAAACGTACACATAAAAAGTACACATACCACGTAATAAAAAGTCACTAAATCACAAGAGAATAAATTGTATTCTAACATAAATATGTATATCTTTATGTAATTGATAACAAAACTATACATGTTTAAAGGTCTTCTCTAAAAATGGTTTAAATATTAATGTCATGTCTAGTAGTTTAATTACAGTATACTGAGTTACACAAAAATATATTGTGAAAATGTTAATATCAAATCAAGAAATGGGGACGATTGAGCCAATAAGGTATATTCACCTTGCACTTCACAGCTGGGATATAGGTTATGCTTTGATAGGAATGTGATTAAGACATATCTGTTTAAGGCTGTTTAAGTTTAACAGGCACATTTATATCCACCGGTACACATATGACACTTTAAGTAAATACAAACCAAAACATGGAATGTCATGAAACAAACGTCATAATTATATATAATATGAAACCATTAAATAGAGATTTTTTGTGCATACCTAAGAAACGGATAGCCTACTAACAAACATGAATAACTGTTATTTTTGTAATAAATGTTATGTACTTAGATGTATTGCATATAAGAATTAACATATTAATTACAATTAAAGAACGGAAATATGAGGAAACTGTGCATGTTATTTTTATGAAATTGCAATTAACAATTAGAGGTTTTTTGTTACTTTTGAAATCGATAAAAAATTACAAAAAAGTGTCTGAAATGGTACTATGGAATGTTCCTATCGTATGATTGCATACATCTATCACAGAATTTGTAAAGATTGTGTAAAATTAAAAAGCAAGCATTTTACACTGTATTAACAAACAAACATTTTGCACTCTATTCACAAAAGCAATTTAAGACTTGTAAACAAAGATAATTAAACATAAGAATTTTGTTTTTTTAACAAAAGAGTTGGCACCATTTAGACAAATAATTATTATTAGGCATCGCAACTAAACATTTCATATGTCCACCATCTACCGTATATAACAAACAAGGAGTGACTCTGAAAAATAATTGATTCATTGTTTAATTGTTTAATTTAAACCATTCATATAACATGTAGAAAATTGAAGTAAATCATTCTGTTTAGTGTTGTTTTATACACAATAATAAAACTATACATACAAGAAAAACACAAACATGATATTCATTTGTTAAAAACAACTGATACATGAGAAATATCATTCTTTGTAAAACATGCAAAATAAAATGAAATATAATCCACGTCTATAACAGGTAATTTCAATATTTGAAGACATAAACATCTGCCATTGCTTGATTTAATTTTGCAATATTAATAAAAGATATGTTCATATCAACTTGTAGTATTCTACAAAGGTTCTGTTTGAAATCGCTTTTTTCTGAGCGGTTTAATTTTTCCACAAAGGGTATGGCATATGTTGCAAGAACAGACCCACATACATTCAGCATGTGAACCGACACATTTCACCTTTTATTCCTGTACATGCCCGTAAAAAAGGGCGCAAAACGAAAGTGAGAAAGGACACATCTATCACAGATAAAAAAATAAATAAATAAATATATATAAAAGACTGCCTTAAGAAAGCTTATTTCTGGCAATTGTCAATAAAAGATATACAGTTTTCTTCATGAACAATATAATGACATTATAAAAAGGTAGGTACAAAATATACAAATATGCAAGTCAGCCAAATAAGTTCAAATGAATTTTGATAAAAGGATTGACAGCAACAGAATTACACTGAACATGGCCACATGCATATTAAAGAAGAAATCTAAAGAAATGGTAACAAAACATGTAAGTATGTATCATGCAAAACCGCAATTTTTAAATGAATTGCAGTAATATATATATATACGGCTGGTTGTACATACATTTCTTGTTTTATTTACAAATATTTTATACATAGTATTCATACTTGTGTTGTGAATGAGTAGCCTCGTTCTTGGCATTGAATTCAATTCCAGTAGAATGCTGCCAAAGGAACTTGTAAAACATAGCAACTCCATTGTTCCAAACATTCGAAATGAGTAATATACTTCCTAAAATACAATTTATACTAGCATTCTTTGATTTGCAGACAAAATAAGACTACTTCTTGGATATCTGTCATAAGGATAAATATAACACAAATTAAAATGTAAAAATCAAAAGAACATTTGTGTATAATATATAATAAAGTTCTAACTAACTGTCTAAGCAATAAACTATTTAAAAAGTCAATTTGATTACATACCTGTATGTGCGTGTTAAATAAATGCACAGGATGAAATGCGTTTGTTTTTTCTACCCAACAAACAACTAGACTTGTATAACGTTTTAATTAAAATTTGCATATCATGGACCAAGTTCTTTTTATAATAAATACAACATTGCTTAACATTTGCAGACACAAAACTGGAAAATTGTACAACAGAAAAAATATTATTATAAACGAAGCAGTCAAAGGCAATATATATATATATAATTGTTCTCAATGCAGAAAATCTGAAACCTTCTTTTTATATTTTACGTCTGATTCTTATTATTACAAAAGAACTTGTGTTGACTTGTGACATACTTCAATTTAGAGACAGAATTAATTCCCAACCACAAACATTATTTTATAGACAACACAAGGAAAGACAAGCAAAAATTCGAAGGGTGAAGAAGACATAAAATCTGAGTATTATGAACTCTATGACTTCTTTGGCCTGAGTATAATTTTAAATTGAAGTTTTTGTGAAATTAAAGTATTGTCGTAAATTGCTTAACTGTATAATTCTTGCTATCAAGTACATTATTGGACTCTGTCTTCTTAAACATCAAATGTAAAGAAAGATACATTTTTAAAGACGAATAAATACTCCGCAATCAAAATCATTATTTCTTTAGTAATTTTACTTGTTTTTGCGCCAAAGGCATCTTCACATGTCTTTCGTCTTAAAAAAAATAGTGATCATTAATGCTTTTTTGGAGTTACAAAATGCCTTTGAATTCTAAACTTATCATTTTATATTTGAAAAGACAAGGCACAACATCCTATTGAGCATCATGTGAACTATCAAGGGTAGAGCCTGAAATCTATTGTATATGATCATTTATATCCTAAGCATATACTCCTATATCCATGATCAACCATAGCTTGTCACAGTGAGGAATCACCACATGTCATAGTATGTAACAAGTTGTAATGGCTAAAAAAAGAATCTTCCCTAATTTATTCACCCTTGAAACCTTGAAAATCATGACACCTGTGGCTAAACCATACCTATATATGTCTATATCTTACGAGCTTCTTTAATGATCATCCTTTACAACCTCCAACACACTGCTTGTAACGTAATATAATTAACCCTTTCTCCTTAAGAAGCAATTTGAAAATGGCTGTATTCAACCAGCATAAAACTCGAATAGAATGCAAGTAACTCGCAGTCTGTTCAGGTTATATGCTGTTTGCTGCCCATCAGTATAATAGGGCTGGAAATGAAGGCTTTTAATCTTGAATCTAATAAGAAAAGTCTTAACTTTAAATCGATTTTCTAAGGGACTACACACATATCAAAGTGCGTATCTGAGCGGTAAAGGGTAAAGAATCTTGTGGGTAGAGGTCTTGTTCAATCTGTCCGTCCTTAAAACCTTACAAATCATGACTGAACAATGCCTAAAGGGTCTATATGACAAACATCTTTACGGATAATTCTCTATAACCTCCATCACGCTTCCTGGAATGTCCCAAACATTATGATGAAGCTCGCAGGTAGAGGTCTCGTTTACTCTTGCCGACGCCACTCTTATTGCCCAGCCACTTGTCACAAGGGAACAGTGTGGTGGTATTGGTGCTCAGGTTGATCACCTCTATCTTCTCCAGGTGCCACTTGGGGAACCCACCGCTGTTGTCGTACTCCACGTGCAGCTTCTTCAGAGGGCCTGGAATGTTTGAAGACACATGGGGTTAGGGGATTTAAGAGGAAAAATTCCTTAAATAAATGTTGCGCTTGACATGAAGATTGTTCAGGGGACTTGGAATGGTTTGCAAAACAAAATGGTTAGGGGTTGCAATTACACAAACAAAACATGGTTATGCCATGAAACCATTAAAAAAGAGAATTTAAGTCATAATGCGGTGGCCAGGTAACGCGCAAACTTAGCTTATCTTAGTATGCAACCTGACAACTGCTCAACTTGAATCACAGCTTTGGGAGAACAGGCATGGAAATCATGATTTTCCTACACATTTTATATGGCTGCCAGTCAGCCAACTTGAATATTATCAATACAAAAATTCTATCAAATTTTTGTATTGATAATATTCAAGTTGGCTGACTGGCAGCCATATAACATGTGTAGGAAAATCATGATTTCCATGCCTGTTCTCCCAAAGCTGTGATTCAAGTTGAGCAGTTGTTGAAAATAATAATGTAAATCGAGCAAAAATAGAAGAAATAATTCAACAGACTAGAACTGTTTAAAGACCTACACACATCTTCTTACAGATTGGACCAACATATATCACTGCCCAACAACCTTACAAAACAAGAGATGTGTTTGTCAGAGACACAATGCTCCCTTTTGAGCGATTTTGACTCATATATTTGACCTTTGACATTGAAGGATGACCTTGACCTTGATCTTTCACCACTCAAAATGTGCAGCTCCATGAGATACACATGCATGTCAAATATCAAGTTGCTATCATCAATATTGCAAAAGATATGACCAAACCTAGGTTAAAGTTTTGGGACACACACATACAATGACAGGCCAAAAACAATATTCCTCCCTCTTCTTCGAAGAAGGGGGCATAACAAGTATCCCTTACTACTTACTATTTAAACAATTATAATCACAATCAAACATATATACTGGTACACTTAATAACTATTCATACCCAAATCTACAGCCTCTATGGTGAACTTGTCAATCTGATCACGCCCGAACAAGTTTTGTGTAATTGCCCGTTTGCCAGTATTCCCGTATTCTCCGTACAGCGTTACGAACACGTTGGCGTTCGTTCCCGCACTGTCTCCGGTGTAAACAACCAGTTCGTACTTAACGTGGGCTAGGGCTGAAGTTAATATTTAAGTAATTTAAATAGTTGAATTTATTTGGAAAGGTTGAAATGTGGATTTCTTTTTGTTTCTGTCGTTCAGTACAAAAAAGCACACATTTAAATGCTTGTGTATTTTATGTCTAAATGTTACAATGCCATCTTTAAAATTTAGGCAGTTACTGAGAAAATTCAAAGCTTACAACCTCAAGTTAAAAACAAACAAACCCAAACCATGTTTATTTTTTATCAATTATTATCATATTTACTGTGACAAGTATCATGATCAATACGTTTATCCTCTCAAAAAATAAATTTGATAACGCCAACCTTCTACACTTTCACCTGATATTCAAAATTTGCAACAACAATAACCATTCTTAAGTAGGTGCCAATATAAGGTGTCAAGCCTTAGGATTTTGTTTTTCTCTTCACGTCATTCTTTCCTTAAAATCATCAACACTTAAACTCAACAACACTTGCTCCTTTATGCAGGATGAAATGCAAAGGTGCCAAAAACAGGCTACGCGACTTTGAACACCTAATCTCAAACTAAGCCTGAACTCAAAATATTGACTAATAAGAATGGTCATAACTTTTAGAGCCATTATTTCCAATGTTTAAAACACTCTATAAGCCTCATACTGATTTCCAAAACAAGAGGGCCATGGGCCCTCTAAGGCGCTTAACTGAGAGCCAAAGGAACAAGACTATTCTGAAAAAAAAATGCAAGCTGATTTGTGAAGATTTGACCAAACAAGAAATGTGTCCACACGACAAGGATGCCCACAACTGTAACTTTGTCACTACACGAAAGCATACATCTGACGCGACATAGAAGTTATGAGCATTTTTCGAAATCTAAACACATATGTCGAAACCTTAACGCTGACCCTATGTTCAAGGTCAAGGTAAAAGGGGTAAAAATTGGTGTGCGTATGGAAAGGCCTTGTGCATATACACATGCATACCAAATATGAAGGTTACATCTTAAGCGACATAGAAGTTATGAGCATTTTTCGAAACCTAAACGCAGATTTCGAAACCTAAACGCGGACCCTAAGTTCAAGGTCAAGGTGAAAGGGGTAAACATTGGTGTGCGTATGGAAAGGCCTTGTGCATATACACATGCATACCAAATATGAAGGTTACATCGGAAGCGACATAGAAGTTATGAGCATTGTTCGAAACCTAAACGCAGATTTCGAAACCTAAACGCGGACCCTAAGTTCCAGGTCAAGGTGAAAGGGGTAAAAATTGGTGTGCGTATGGAAAGACCTTGTGCATATACACATGCATACCAAATATGAAGGTTACATCTGAAGCGACATAGAAGTTATGATTATTTTTCGAAACCTAAACGCAGATTTCGAAACCTTAACGCGGACCCTAAGTTCAAGGTCAAGGTAAAAGGGGTAAACATTGGTTTGCGTATGGAAAGGCCTTGTGCATATACACATGCATACCAAATATGAAGGTTACATCTGAAGCGACATAGAAGTTATGAGCATTTTTCAAAACCTAAACGCAAAGTGGGACGGAATTTCAGACGGACAGACAGACGGACAGTGCGATCACTATATACCGCCCGAAACCTTGCTGAGCCAGTAATTAACTTTACAGGGGTTTTCACAGGAGAAACATTAGAGGTAAGTTGTTTAAAAAATTGCATGATGAAATTAAAAATTTTGATTCTGGATAAGCTGTAGTGTGCCCAGTTTTGAACATGACTTCTAAGTGTGATCCTTGAGATATTTACTCGGTTTTTCCACGCAAGCAATGTCTCCACTTGGAAAAATGTAAATTAACTTTAAAAGTACATGATTCAAGATAAAGTTACAGTTCGAACAAACTGTATTTGGTCTATATTAGACATTTTCTTTAAGCGGGTTATTTTCTTTTGAACCAGAGAAATATATCTTAAACATGGCACGCGGTATATATATTGTGAAATACTGGCCCGTAAAATTACAAGATGAATGACATTAGGAATGATAAAGTAAAGTCTGTCGGGCAGCATTATGGTCAAATTTGAACTTTGACCCCTTAATTTGACATTAACCTTTTAGTCAGGGATGTATTTAGTTTTGCAGACAGATGAAAACATAATTGAGCAAGAGACATATATTTGCTACAGAAATTGGCTTGGCATGTAATTAAACTAATTTAGCTTAAAATGAAAACGAGTTAAAGAATATCATCTTGATTGCATTTCAAAATTAGTTGTTTTGTTGTGTTATTAGTTGCAAGTGATTTATACAATACACTGACGCTTTCCATAAACGCTGATATAAACTAAAAACAATAATGGCAAGTTAATACAATTGTAATAGTCGGATAGTTGGTGCATGGCATGGTTTATAATAAATTATAAAAAATCTATGCAATCCCCTGCTATATTTTTTAATAACGATTTAAACGGTTAACTTATCAAAAAAAGAAACGAAACCTATAATATATTTAGCACTATTTCAATAAAATATTCTTAAAATCATTTAATTTTGTAAAATTATTATGTCCCATTTGTTTTACGGCACGCGCTATTAATAAAGTTATCAAGTTTAAAAAAATGGAAGTAAACGTTTGGATTTGAAAACCGGATATTGTGAGAAGAAATAAATGGCCATAATTTGATATTCCCGATTTTATGTGACGTTATTTTGCAAGTGCAAACTATTTTGAAAATTTCTGCAAAACAATATCACAATTTACCGCATTGTCCATACAAAAAATGCATTGCTCCTTAAACAGAATGAAACAAACCTGCTACTTTATCCGGATTGATACACTGCGGCTCCGGAATCCAGTTTCCCTCAATGCATGTTGTAATACTTGCTCCAGACACTTCGATGTAACCATCATTGCAGGTGATTTGTTTACGTGCCCCATTGTTGTTCATGTTGCCTAGTAAGTTTCCATTTGTGACGTTAAGTCGCGGGCATTCTTTCGAAATATGATAAAACGTCTGAATAAAACTATACACTACACATACACACATGCCGTTAATTAAAACGATGGTTTTATGTATCCGATAATATGTATGGATAGTTTATATGGGCGAATCGTTAAATAACAGGAACCTTTGAAAATATTCTTCACACATTTAGCCATAAACTTATATACCGATGGACAATTAGTTATTGAGCTCGTCTTTTAGTATGAGCTTTAAACTGTACTGGTATGCTGTAACAATGTCAATTTATACCTACCTGGTTTGACGCATTGCTTAAGGTCCATGTCGCATGCGACATACTCCTCAGGATATGTATCATTTGCCAGAGTCGAGCACTCGAGTCTTAGTTGGACGAACTATAGTAGTAAACACAAAGCACCAAAATATTCAGAATAGAAAAGGTTGGTTAAACACTCTTAAATATAAACTGAACCATTGTTCAGAAATGAACGACATTTAAAACAATTAAATCTATCATTTGTTAATGGTTATTGTTTCATGGGCATGCAGGAACAATATCGTTTTAGTTTGGCTTTTTTATTCTGGCCAGTACTTAAAGCAACCGAATTTATAGTGTAGATTGTATTTTGTTTTTAAATATATTTCATATTTATTACATGTATTTTCATGTATATACTTTGTGCTTTTATACAGTATTTTTAAATCAGAAATCATTAAACTAAACAATTGTTATCTCAGTCGCAATGCCATATTCTATCCTAATATGTGCGCGTTTTATGAAATCTTATCAAATCACGGTTTAATTTGCAAGTTAACCTCTTTGTACTGGTTATGTATATTTGCATTTGCAAAAAGAAAAAAATGGTTTGATTTATCATATCAACCCACGCAGTGTTCAACATGCAACATCGTCATCGTATCCTTCATGAACATTTTAATGGAACATTTAACACGTATATGTGGAAACGATTATCAGAAAAATCTGTTTCAGACCCACGCAAACTCAATTCAAAGCATAACAAGTTTTAGACTTATCGTGTAACCGTGTTTACGGATTATTCGGTATACACAATTTTTAGCATATTTGTGAGTGTACAATTTTCATAATTTTAACCCAATTACAATCTCGGTCCATATAATATTAGCCTGTCGGCTTTCTTTTATTGTGTATATACATACATGCACCAATACAGCATTATTTAATTTAAAGTTTAAAATTCCTTTGTATTATTGTCACGCTATATCTGTCAAAGCTGATTCACTTGTTAGATCTTACCTCTGCGGAAAAGTTGTNTATGTTTGCAGTTTATCTTCATGGAATAAAAAAAAAACTCAAAATGGGAAAATATTGTGTGTACCCTTCATGTATATGCATATCTGTATAACTTTTATGAAAAAAATAAGAAATTGGTACCAGCCAGAAATTGTATTACTTTATACTGCTTGAAAATAACTAAAGTTTATCTTGAAAATTATAAAATACTGATTCATATATCATACTCATTCGAAGACGATGAGCCTTTCTTTTGTCTTGATTGCCTGTAGATACAAATTTATCTCATCAGGTCTGAATATTATGGTTAATGAATATTTGTATTATACATGCCACATGAAAGTCGTTCATAAGATGAAATTGGAAGCCAGCCCAATAACTTTAATACTAACTTGGTGTCTTTTTCGTAAGAATGCTCCCGCAGTGGGGATCGAACATGTCTCTTAAGAACATAGTGACAAAAAATAAATTGCTTGTAACTATTAAATGCATGTTTCATTTGTATGTATGTCATCTTCATTTAATCAGTAGTTAGAATTCTTTCATCTTCAGCCCGACATCGACACGCCTTCAACATCGGGTAACATCAGTGGAACAAATATCCATGAGGACAGGACTACAGACCCTTACCCTACCCCAACATTACAACTTTTGACTCAAACAAAATGACACTTAAGAAATCTGTGATAAAAGGTTACCATGTGTTTAAGATTAGACCATGTATCACCAGTCCACCTACACAGTTAATTGTTGACAGGGAATATAGTAATAAAAAGGATCCAGATGCATGCTTGGTTTGGTTGCCACCGTTGAAAACATTTCCTGAAAGTGTTCATGATACAGTTACGGACGAAAAGCGCCAGCTTAAATTATCAGATGTAGCAGGCCTCTCAATAGGACATGTTCCTTAAATCTTGTCAAATTTCTTTTGTTCAATTATGAACGAGGGTGGGACCATAACAGCAGAGGTAACGGGGGAGCCAGTGCCAAGTTTTCCACCATGGCCAGCCCCAAATGAAGAAGGGGGTGGTGTTGTGTAACCTTGTAATTATGTGATAAATCACTCTGATATCAAGGGTAGCTTTAGCAAGCTGTGTTTGCTTCTGGAAAAATCGCCCGAAGGTTCTGCTATGGATCTGTCAATTGAAACAACACCAAAAGCATAAATTAAAAGCATGGGTGATTTTTTGCTGCCTACTTTTGTTTATAAAATATTCAACCAGTTAGTTTCATGGTTATACTATTAGGTCAAATGCACAACCGTGTAACTCTGATCAACATTTTAGCTGAATTACCAGTATGATCCTCTTTTTACTTAGATATTTAAGTTTTTCATTTTTTTTAAATATTTTTGCTCACTTGAAACTTAACCAATATATGTATGGTCATCATGTAAGATTGTGTGCAAATTCCAATATTATTGGAATTAGCATATAATCTTACATGATGACCCTACATTATACATAAATTGGTACTCTGACCAGTTTTTTAGCCAAATTAGGTCCCCTTTTGAAGTTGGAAAATTGTTTATTGACAAGAAACAAAATAGTCCATGGACAGCTATTGTTTCAAAACATGAATGCTATTTATTTATTTTTCACTGCCATTGGTACCAGAAAGTGCCATTTCTTTCAGGTCTGTAGAGAACAGCGCATTAATTAAATTACCATTTCACGAAAAAACCAGGTGCTTCTGCATAAATTGTTATCTAGGATGAGTCTGTGCATCCCACAAAGGCTTAATCGGATTTGGAACATTACCCTTTCATTGTATTTCTGTTTCAAGAATCAGTTTTTTTTTAATATGGCCCCCTTAAAACTGAAACATTTATCACATATCAGCTTCTGTGGATAGTGACACAGGCTAATCTGAGATAACAATATATGCAGATGCACTGCACTGGGGTTTCTCTTGAAAGGGTCCATTTGCTTTTGTTTTCTTTATTGTATATTTTTGTTTTCTTTATTGTGATTGTTTTTACAAGTTCTGTGATTACATACCAATCAGGTTATGTTGTTTATATTTTTAGAATGATAAATATGTGATTGTTATAACAAGTTATGTGATAACATACCAATCAGGTTATGTTGTGTATATTTTAAGAATGATAAACGATTTTGACAGTTAAAGTGTATTTTGAGACAACCCCTGTTATAAAAAAGCACCTGCTGTCACGTGATGCACTATTGGAGAATATTAACCGGAAATGGAGAAACTGTACGATCGAGGAAAAACATAAACACACATTTATATTTAGAAACTAACTGAAAATCAAGGTGAGCGAAGGATCGAGGTTGAAATTATCTGACAAATACCGTATATTTCAAATCAATGTCGGTCGCTGTTTTAAAATATACACTGATAATTTCGTAAGTGATTCGGAACTGACGACCTCACTGTACAGCTTAACCACAATGTCAGATATGTAAACATATCCCAGTCGCAAGTACATAACGCCTGCTATTTTCACATTTAATTCATATTTTTTCCATTTATTAAAACATGATCATTGATTCATCCAAAGAAATGGCCTTTAATGGTAACAAAACTCAAATTAGTATTGTAAGCATGGAAATCACGTCCAACGACGAATGATAACAATTTTACTTCCGCTAAAGTTGTTGTTGTTATACTGTTTAAAAGTCGGATTTTCAAGTCGTTCGAGTACATACATCGTTTTGTGTTTAGAGCGATAATAAATGTGAAAGAAAACATACACGTTGGATGAAATTTTGTTGAAATTTGTCGAAAACCTCAGAAACACGTCCGCTACGACGCCATTTTTAAGGCGACTTCTTTGGAGTTAAGGGAGGTGTCTACGTCCCTTAACTTTAAAGGAAAAAACGGTGAACCTAAGGCGTATTTCTAAGGTTAGGAAGTTTGTGAATATGACTTAAGACATTTCCTCAAATTAAGGGAAAAACAGCAAAACTCTTAGGCAAAATGACAACCTTAGATTAATTTTTTCTCTTAGGTGGTTGGTGAATACGGGCCCTGGAGTGAACATAAGGCCCAAAAGACCAATTCAGTCTAACACACAGTCATGTAGATTCTGGGGAGTCGAACACAATTATTTGTTGCTTTTTCTGCTTTATCTGAAATTACTTTGACTTAAAACTTGGATGTCAAACTGAAGAGTAAAACATTATATAATCTCACATGCCATAGTCAAAGGGTCAACATGAGAGTTAAAGGAACGCCTTGCTGAACACGAATATTGCTTAAAGCTGCCACGAGTGTGTATTTAACCCATACTTAAAAAAGCAGTGAACCGATCAGCCCGAAATTTCAAACCACTGAAGTTAGGTTAAATCTGCATTTCTTGGAATTTTTTTGGTCCATTTATATTCTTTGGTGTTGGACAATTATAAAGCTTTATGTCTTAATTGTGTTCAATTTTTTTTGAAAGTGCCTAACACCGCCAGCTTCTTTAAAAAAAATCAGAAAAAAAATGTTTATACAGAGTTCATTTGTAAGTTTTATTTATGGGACGCTGTTGTGAAATCATTGATCGAGAAACATGTGAAGCTTATTACTCTAATGTTTACTTAAGAAATACATCATGTACGGTATAGTTTGTTGTCGAATAACCCACGGCCGGAAGTTTAGATGCGTAGGGACTAAATCACGAGTGCGAAGCACGAGTGATTTCAAACCACGCATCTAAATTTCCGGCCGTGGGTTATTCGACATAAAACAATAACGTACACGAACTATTTCGATTCTAACACAGTTTTTACTAAAGATTTTATATGAAGTTCCGCCCATAATAATAACCTTCGGCTGTTCTGTCGATCAGATCTCCGCCTTCAATAACAGCCAAACTGGATGAAAAAAAAGTGTCATTTCTCCCGTTTGCTAAAATAAGAACAACAACAACTTGTGTAAACTAACATGTTTACATTGTACACCTTTAATTAACGCAAGAGTGTTACAGCTACAACGATAACAACACTGTATATGTTACAATAAATTCATTCATAAAACACCGGATTATTGCGCTGGTGGAAAATGTATCGGCATGTTTTGTTTAGTTACAGCGCGTGCTTCCAGTGTATAAGTTCCGCCCATAATTATTGCAGAATAACCCATAGACGATTTTCTTCTTTGTTTATATGAAATTTGAAACGTGCCGTGTAAGAATATTGTTTTTTCTAATTCGATAATCGTCATTGTTTTGTTTATATAGCGACGCAATGTCTTTAAATACTCTTTAGTATTTCTTATATTTACATTTTATTTGTGGAGCTCTGAAACTGATTCCATTTGTGTGGGGACGAAGGGCTTGTTGAAAGACACAATTGAATCGAATTAAAAAATCAACGTGGACTTAAGTGTTTAATAAGAGGTTTTCCTGATAGAAATTCAATCGTACAAAGGGTTTAATAATAAAAAAAGTGGATGCACATAACACGATGACACGGTTGTAAAATGGGCACAAAGAAGGCCTCACAATTGCGCATGCTCATTATGATAAATAGATTCACCATATGCCATATATTTACCTTTTGGAGGCATCTGCACACAATTTATTATCATTTCATATTTAAATAATCGCCATATTAATACGAAAAAATATCAGTGCTGTATATTAAATCTTTTGTATTGATCAAGACTTACAAAAATAGGTGCACCATTTTAAATGCTAATTTGGAGTGGGTGGCGGATTTTGGACAGTTGCGGACCTAGGAACTGCACCATTTCATGTTATTCGAAATCATGATATAATTCATTCATAAAACAAAATAGCTTCATACACAGAGAAGTCATCATACCAATTTAAGTATTTATATGGACAGATCAAGGTTTTCATAATCGCAAAGTGCAATGCATTTTGTGTTAAAAGGTACAGTACAGGATGCTGCTCAAAAGAGACAGGGTTAAAAAATCAGCCATTCAAGTAACATTTTGCAATATGTAAGTATGTTTTACTCGTTTACATGTAAGTAAGATTTCAAAGTTTAATTCAATTTACTTCTTTTTTGAACAGATTTCTAAATGTGTGGATTAACCAACCTCGAGTGCTAAAACAAGTAAAACCCTTTGTAAATATTTTGTATACTTCTATTATTTGTAAAATCAATTTATCAGTATCAAAAGTATCACTTTATTTGCTCTAAATGCCTCATTTATAAGACTATCTGGAGGGTCAGAAGAAAGGAAACAATGGAGTAGGTCTCAGTACTCTGATATTTCACTCAAGATCTTTACAATAGACTTCGTTCACAGATGTTAAGTTCATTTTATATTTTTACATTGACATGTGGTGAATTAATTTTCTTAAGTAGTAAACTCTAGGGTCAAAATGGGTTCCACTTACCTTGCAACTGTTATACTCTTTGACAGTTGCACATCAATAATAAACAATTGTTTGCTTATACTTTCACTGATACTAGTCGCACCACAAGAATTATGCAGCCGTTTCCCTTTTTTAACGAAACAATCTACTTAATGCATATGATTGGCTAGTAACTTGAGTAAAATATCCATGTTTTGTAAATTATGTAATACAAATGTATATCCAATAATTCGACAAAATTTACATAACGCAATCTCTAGATAAGTTCCCTTATAGAAATGCATTTGTATTTTTTTTTTTTTTTTTTTTTTTTTTNACGCACAATCCATTTATTGATGCCAGCTGTGTACAGTCTGTTAACATCACTTAAGCTCCATTTATTATTTAAATAATTTGTAAAAACTATTCAAACGTAAATTCGTATTGGTATTATTGGTAAATTATTGATATATTTTCTATTGGATCATTTAAGTACGAACATTGAAATTCACGTACTCTCAAGTTGTAATCAAGTATTAAGAGGCTGTTCCTCGATAGATAATGGATAATGAATTTTTTCCACACATTTTATTACAATAAATAGTGCACTTTATATAAAAAGCGAAAAATAACACGCTAAAGTAATGCATTCAATGATGAGAAAATGTAAATGCATTTAATAATAATGGTGCATATGCACCTAATCTGAAATGAAGTGTGTGATAATAGTCAACTAGAAATTGCGCGGCAGATGCCGACGCGTATTCCCACGCCGCACAGATGTTATATTAAAAGGCAATTTTGGGTGAGCAAGGCCTACGTCGGTGGGGCCCCGGGGTGGGTAATGTGGACATGGATGGTCGAGATAGAACGTGTTGTCATAAG
>VMBQ01011998.1:0-20685 GCA_007657795.1 Dreissena rostriformis | reverse complement strand
CTGTGATAAAATAAATTTTCAATGATTTCATCAAGTCACTTATTTTTTTGCCCAGCAGCCTTCGAAAACCTGACAGATTGGTATTTGATCATCATTAATTTCGTGTCAATTTTAATCAATATAAACTAATAATTGTAAAAAATACGGTATTTTAGAACGATGTGGTTAACAGTCCCTTTAACCATTACCTTTGAGCTACGGATACAGATCTTGCTGATCAATTAGTCAAAAAGTAAATATCTGTACAAATAGTCTACATGTCAAACCCTGATTTTTGGGTTGTCCTGGAATTATAGTACGCATAAAATGTTTTGCTATATTATTGTTCCCCAACATCTCTAAAACCAAACTCCATCGGTTGCCACCTTGGCACCATTGAGCATTTTGCTAGAAATCTAAAATGGCCGCAAACATGGCTGCCAAAAGTACACAATTAGTAATATCTCCTATATTTTTGGAATACTCATATTTTTTTTACGTGAATTGTTCGTTTAGTAAATATACATTTAAATATAAACATCCTGGAGGCATTTGATACAAAAAAAACATGCTCTTGCTGCTAAAAACAAAAAATGGCTGCCAACTTGGCGACCAAGATGGTGACCAAAATGAGAAAAACGTGGTATTTTCATAAAATTTATTTTTAAACCTGCTTTTGCGAGCACAATCATACACAAATATACCACATTTATCTGTCTGGATGTTATTACTACTTAAAACATTTTAATACAAAATGAATAATTGACATTTAAAATGTTTAAAGGAAAATTTTGAGATATATACATAATTTACATAACAAAAATTATCTCCCTTTGTTTTAAATTCGCCATTGATTTGTCTGCAATAACAACAAAACAGGAAAAGCAGAAGAGATTTTAGCAGCTTTATCGTGTATTCACCATGTTAACATGTAAGTACAGTCAACCTTATATATAAAATGAATAACTTATTGAAATATGGTTGGTATAATTTGCTTGTAAATATGTTTAATGAGAAATCAAACAAAGGTCAATATCATGAACTATTCTGCAAATGTCATTGTGTTACCAAAAATTGAAATTTGCTTAATTGTGTGTCCCTCTCGAGAAAGACCTACGGACAATATATGTCAACGTTTAACTTCATGTTTGTTAATAAATTTATTTAAATTTTAATTGTAAGAAAGGTGCCGCTTAATTTTTCTTCAAAAGTGTAATAGTCTTCGGATGGTTCTAGAAGCCGGATACATTTTATCATTTATCTACTGTTAAGCTACAAGTCTAAGAACAGCTGCAAGAAAATAAAATGTAGTTTTGTTTTTTCTTTCAGATAAAAGAAGTTGTGTTCATAGAGATACCCTACTGAGCCACATAACTGAGCTACACACCAGACTAACCCCAAAGTCCCTGATAAATTGACAACTTAAATGGCCAACTGTATCTTACAGACATTTTCAATTGTGGACAATCAGAAAATGAACTCCAAGATTCAGGACACAGTCGTTTGTTAAACTTCACTAAATCCAGCAAATTTAGGAAAGATGGTGTCCATATCAAACTTCAGAAAATACTTGATGACAATGATAACAAAGTTACTGTCAAATGTCACAAAGGTTGCGCATCAACGTATACATCAAAATACCATATAACTCGACATTTAAACAGGATTGATTGTGAGCATCAAGTATCCCCCATATTGGTGAAACGCAGAAGACGTTCTGACAAACAGGAATTCGATTTTAGAAAGCATTGTTTATATTGTGGTGAAGACTGTTCAGTTACAATAGATCCAAAAAATCCCAATCGTGCTAAAAAAATCATTTTTGTGTCACACGGCAGAACGTCAAGGAAAACAGACTTTCAAAGAGTTTATACTTCAGGATTGCCAGTCTCGAAACGATGAGTGGGTAACACAGGTAGAAGTGCGTCTTAGTGGTGTGGTCAGTGATTTACATGCAGCGGATGCAATATATCACGATGCTTGCAGAAAAACTTTCATGGGACCACGTAATGTGGAATTTGCTACAAAAAGAAAGACTACCACAGAAGATCCAGCCTCACAAGCCACAATAAGATGCATGGACAATGATAGGTCCAAAACATGTACATCAGTAAAATTACACAGTCTCTACAATCTTAATGGTGGTAGTTTACCAAGGAAGACTTTAGTTCAAAAACTAAGTGATGTGTTTGGTAATGAATTATTAGTTTTATCCTAAGGGCCTTGCAAATATTGTTATTTTTAGAAACAAAGCTTTAACTTATTAAGGTAAGATGATTTATACCAGGTCATTCTTTTTCTTTCATTATGCCTCGGTCACACTGTCACGAATCAGAGCTACGAACGAGCTACGAATACTTTTCGGCACAGTTCGTAGCTATCCTTAGTAGACCGTGGCTCTCCGTACTTGATCCGTGATCAGTCGTAGTAGTTTTTGGATGTCCGTAGCGATTCTTGACAAATTTTGAACATGTTCAAAAAATTGCTACGAATTTATCGACCGTAGCGTATCCGTAGCAGTCCGTACTAAACCGTACTGATCCGTACTAGTTCGTAACGAAACCGTAGCCGTCCGTACCTTTTCGTAGGCCCAAAGATTTTCAAGGACTTCTACGGATTGATACGAAGAACTACGGAGCGGTACGGTTACGCTACGTATTAGCTACGATTATTCCACGGATATACTACGGAAAGCGACGGTTCTAGAACGTTGTACTACGGTAAGGCAGGAATTTGCACGATCTAGCACGAAACAGTACGGACATGTACGGTCCACTACAATAAATTGCTACTGAAATACATAATTGAAATTTTAAAGCAACCGTACTTGCATTTGTTGAGTTCAAAATCATGAACCACCAGCAAATTGCGTTTGCGATACATTTGTTACACTTGGATATTGATATGGCAGAAAATGCAGAGGCCGTAGTCGAGCTGCTTGACGATATGCACAGAGGTAATAATGATTCAATATCGTATAACTAGTTGGCTAAAGGTTACGTATTTTGAAAATATTAGAATTTGAACTAACTAGTTATACATTTTTTTATTTGCAGGTAAGTGTCTGCCTCATATGCCTTTTGAATCTTGCTCTTACTTGTACTTTATTTAATAATTGTTAAATAAATAGCCGACATAATAAAATACAAAATAAATTATACTTTCCTAAGCATAATCTATTTTTGTACATCAATAATTACATACTTTATCAGGTCAGAGAAGAAAGGGGAGGTGGTGGATAAGAGACTGGCTTTTAAGACGACCCGATTTCGGCCAATACGAGACTTTGATGGCCGAACTGATGGATGAAGTTCCAGCGGCTTTTGGAAACTTGACCAGAATCGGGCATGATATGTTCCATCAGCTTTTACAGGTCGTTAGTCCCAGGATCACGAAGAACCACACCTGGTTTAGACAGTCCATCAATCCAGATTTAAAGTTGGAAATTACCTTAAGGTTCTTGGCCACAGGGGACAGTTACCGNGGTAAAATGCAAAGACCATGTATCAGAAAGCATATGACAGTAGTTAAATTGAGAATGTCATTTAACATAATGCAATTGTCAATAAGCAAAATGAAATTGTAATTTAGCAAAATGAAATTGTAATTTAGCAGCATGCATGGACTCGCGGGTATTACCAATTGTAATATATCAACATGGTGTTGGCATAAAGTAAACTACATTGTCATTAAGCAATATGTAATTGTCATTTTGCAACATGAATGGGTGGCGGATAAACCCTTCCATAGTATTGAGTGCATTAAAATGTATCGTCAAAGTAGTGTTATCAGGGTGCAAGATCACGTAACTTTATGGGATTCAAAATTAAACGTTAATCGATATGTAAATACACTGGGAAGTGGTGTTTTGTTTCTCAAACAAAACAAAACTTTTTAAAACAAATTTTCTTACAAATTTCACCTAGTGCATAACATATTGTTTTTTATGCTGCTTATTGCAATGTAAAATACATCAGAATTACTTCATTTAATAAGCCTGTGTTAAAGGGCAAATATTCGATATGTGCAGCATTTATTTACACGGTTACGCTTCACGCATCGTGAACTTTTGACACCAATATCAGACGTATTCAATGATTTATTCTTAAATCTTAAGATATCGGCACAAACTGCATGAAAAATGTCTTTTATGCACTCAAGAATATTGCAAATGTATTCCAATAACTTGAGATATTTGCAAAAATAAAGTTCTTAACGGTGTGTTTACATGCTGTACAGCCCGTGTGTAAACCCCTGAAAACACCGCTGATCCTGCACCCTGGTTATGAATCTTTAAACTGCTAAGACGTAGAACGCTAAAGTAATGAAATAAAAACAATATAATATTTATATGTTATGTAAATAATGATGGGCATTAATGACTGAGTGAACATAACAACCACAACATGTAAGCATGTGCGGACTGCACAGGCTTATCTGGGAAGACACTTTACGCACCTGAATAAAACCCCCTCATCACAGAGTGAGGCTCATATTTAATATAATTACAACGCTTGCACACACCTTGACAAATCAAAATTAAAATATATGCTTCACGCGGTTGAACCGCAGGTGGTCTATCTCCTCCAGACGCAGGGCCAGCAGCTTCTGTTGACGCTCGTTTAGCAGGAACGCCACCATCGGATCGTACTTCCGGTTCTTTTGAAAGGTCATACCTGAAGGTCTGGAAATGACACTACAAATTGACAAATTTTGAAACAAATGTCATAGATTCGGAACACTCATGTATTAATTATCTTCCAAAAAGGCCAATAACACTCATGTCTGCGAAAGAACGTGAAAACATATCGGTTNAAAGTCTGATAGTGCAATAAATAATGTTATCTTGTTTATAAAGCTATACTTATAAAAATGTAGTATAAATAAATGCATTATAAGCATAGCTGGAGCCAAGAAATACATAAAGTACGAATATGATAACTTGAAAAAATATCAATTTCAAAAAATAATTTAAAATCGTTTGACATTGAATGGGAACTATGTTATGCCATTGATGCATAAACTTAATTATACAATTATTAACACCTATTATTGTTTTTTTTCTCTATGCCTTATCATCTGTTATAACAACTTATTCATCATTGTTTGTCTTTATAAAATGAAAAATGTCTTTATTATTATATTCACCTATTATTGTTTTGTATCTTTGCCTTTTTTCATCCGATAGTTCAATAAAAACATGCATGTTGATCTATACACACTGGAATTTGTCTTTTTTTTCTCTATACACCATAATTGTTTTTTCAACACAAAAGTACATGCATTAGATAGCTAACCTTATATGTATTGCATACGTTATTCTGTTTATTTCTGATTGTTTTACATTCTTGTGTTATTGTTCATAATTGTATATGCAATCTCGAAATAAAATGTGTTGGAAAAAAAAAGGTTAGATGATTTAGACGAGGATGCTATCCCTATTAAATGCACAGCTAAACAAATTGTAAGTAAATGCAAAAAAATAACTACAATAAAGGCACATACAACATAAGAATAGATAGGAGATTGGCTGCTGAACAATCAAGTGCAACACGTTCAAAGTTACTTTCTTGCATGTCTGAGAAACTGAATAACACTCTCCCTGCATTGCTAATATGCAATATGGTGACAGGTCTAGTAAACAATAAACCGACATCTCTTCAAATCGCACTTGTTATTGAAACTAGAGAAAAAGCTTACATACACAATTTATATGACTTTGGTGTAACATGCCCATATGATGAAGTGCTTCGTTTCAAAACATCAGCAGCTGTATCTACAGTAAAAGAGGAACAAACCCCCAGTCTAAGGCCCTTAACTGATACAAGTGAAGGCTTGATTAAGGCTGTTGCTGATAATTTCGATGCAAATGTCTCATCACAAAACGGACTCAAGTCAACTCATGCACTTGCACTCTTACTAACCCAAAATAAAAGAACCTTAGATATTAAAACAAGATTTAACCAGACAATTGATCGGATATCTAGGGATAATATGAAAACTCCAATAAATATCGTATGTAAAAGTTCAACATTACCAGGGACCTTAAAGGCCTAATATGCCTGCACATTACCTTCAGCGCTGCGTGTTGACATTGAGAATGTTAGCAGAAAAGGCAATTCTAAATGCAAGAGCCAGGGACCTAGACCTTAAATTTAAGCGTGACATAACAATTTACCAGAGTTCGGTGGATACAATACAGCCATTGTAAGGAGTAAAGGCCAATCACTGAAACCGGGTTCATCAGTCATGTTCACGCCTCTGATTGACATGATACCTTCTGATCCAGACACCATGATGACTGCAATGTGCGAGGCACAGCGACATACCTATAAATGTGGACATCACTTTACTGTATTCACCGCTTACCAACAGCTCTATCTTGTTATATTAAACGTAATGTGGGTTAATCGTGAGCTATTTCATCAATTTTTTCCAAGACTTGAAGGAATGCACACGTTGATGAGTTTTGTTGGTTGTGTTGGAGTCCTGATGCCAAACAGTGGGCTTGAAGACATATTAAAGGCATCTTTTGGTAGAGTGACAATGATGTTTCCACAAAATGTAAGGGCCCTCAGAATGGTAGCTGAAGATGTTTTAAGAAAAAAATCTCCTTATGCAAACACTTTTGACAACCTTATGCTCTCCCTGGAGAGTAAAGCAAATAATAGTAGAACAACCCGTCTTTGGCTGGACTGCCTGATAAAGCCTGTTTTCATCATGATGCTCTTTGTTCGAGCTGAACGAGAAGCAGAATGGGGCCTGCATCTCTCAGCAGTAGCAGCTATGATGCCGTATTTCTTTGCTGCCGGGCATATTCATTACGCAAAATATGGTTTGCATTACTTAAGGTCTATGGAAAATCTTCCTGCACATGTCCGAGAAAGATTTCTTGCTGGTGAGCATGTGATGCGCCATCATGCAGGGCTATGGAATAGTATCCGGTCGGATATGTTTATCGAAACCACATATATGCGCTATGGCCATGGACCTGGAGGATTTATAGGCATAACACTTAAGGAATCCGCTTTAAAGCGTTGGGCACTGAGTCTCCATATCCGTAGCCAAATTATCCAAGACATAAAATGCATGAGGGAGATCGAAAAAGAATCTACACATGTCATTAATCATGCAGAAGAGTCATCTGTTCGAGTGATCGCCGATAGTGCTGATCGGGAGAATATTCAAAAGAAGTTGGATACATGTGTAGATCCAATGAATCCTGCAGAACACAGCACTGGTGTCTTAAACATTGTATCAGAAAGAATTGGTCATGAAAGTGTTAACGTTGGTGATGCTCTAGCAATTGGGATGCAAAAGATGCTTGCCTTTGAAAACACAGGGCCGGAAGGTTTTCATAGCAAATTGACCAACAAGGTTGTAACAATCAATATTGCACGCTTGGTGCTTACGGTTCATAAGTTGTGCGTGGATGTTGAGCGCTTGTTTAACAATGTGTAAATAACAATGTGTAAATTACGGGCGCAACTATTGGTCATTATGTTAAGTGCACATGCTTAACGACTACATCCGCTCGATTGTGTTGTTTTTATTTATAGATTTTATGATTTGTGAAAATTGAACACGATCGTCATGACAGGATTCCCCGAAATGAAGTGCTTTTATTTTACATGTGTATACGGTATAATACGTTTAATTTAATTATGTTTTATTTCTGACTATATATTTTCCTCCATCCAAACAATATATGTCAATGCTGAATAATCCCATGTGGTATAGTCCTGAGAGCATTAACTTAAGCATTCCAGAACATCCCATACTAATTGTCTTTGACAGGTTATTTCAGATAATAGGCACTGACCTTGCATGTCTCGTCTGCATCCAATTGCATGGCTACTTGCAACTCTTTATCGAAGGAACACATGTACTCTTCTCAGAATTGTTTAGAACAGCAATATTTTTTTTTTATTACAACGTACAACCTTTGAATTTACACTTAATTAAAATACGGTAAAGGAGAGACCGCAACATTGATGCATGAGGGAATTGAGCCCCAATAATGACATCATTATTCTCATAACAGGGTTAAGTATATTAAATATTCATATTTTTTATCAATCAATTAGAGTTGTAACTTGAATTATCACCCATTAACAAGCCGTTCGTTGAAGACAAGGCAGCAACATAATTATTATATGCCAGAATTGCCCTACCGTTGGAATCCTCCTTAAAAATGGTCCACTATCAAACCTTCATATTGGTGTTAAACAGTACACGTGTAATGTTTAATAATTACATAAAAACGTGCTTTTGTCATAAAACTATTTAAATGATGTTTTATTATTTTAAGACGTTTTCTAAAAACGATTATGCAATACACATTTCTTATAATGTGAATCCCGAGAATCATGATTATTTCTTATTTACATATTTCCGTCGTAAGAGATATTCTATCTTAAGTAAAATTCATCTGCCGATCTCTAGGGAAATTAAGGTTTATTCATAATTATATAAGCTCTTTTAATAAATGTATATCAAGTGTATGATCTTGTGTATTGTGTGAGTTATGCATGAGTTGGCGGATATACAGACAAGAGGGCGTATGAAAAGAGGAAGGGGTTTACAGAGAATAAATTTTGAAATCTATAGCCCTATATGCATAACAAAAGTATTGACCACATATTATTCCGAATAGATATACCGACATGTGTAGCCATATATTATGTATGTTTTGTGTAATGAAACTAAAACGTGTTATATTATACTATCAGTGGCCTTACCTTTATTACTGGTGAAAAATTAAAGTTTGTATATAATATTTTCATTGCCCGTTTACAATATACCAAGTGTATTCCTAGCTTGGGTACATTGGAGAATTGGTAGGATGAGAAGGACTTACAGGCGGACAGATAGAGGGAACGACATGACCAACTGAGTGTAAGTCATAGAGACCTGCAATAAATATGGGTAGGGGGCTACTTACGATATCATATACCATGCACATGCATGTGCAAGTTTTACTATCCCATTGTTTAGGTTTGGATTTTGTTATTTCCATCATGGCAGTGTATACTAACAGCAAAACAAAGTTGAGATGTGGAGTAAATAAACATGCGGAAACACATACTGCCAATGCCTTATGCCGCCATGTATATGGAAATAATCAAATGACTATTTCCGCGAATTCATGCGTATTTGTCATGGCTTCGGATACGAGAGGATCAATACTGAAAGGAATAAGATTCTTTTATAAATTTCAATTAATATGGTCTAATTGACAAAAGAATGTAAAGATCTAATCATATGGCAATCAGCAAATATTGGATGGCGTTAAATACGGAGGCAGAAAGGACGATCAATTATGAAATTGGTTGCTTTTTCGAACTCTTCTGAATATATGGCTGAGACAAAACAAATTGCTTTCCATATCAAACTAACGGCACCATAATTGGACCCCACCCAGACCCATCCAATATTAATAGAGACTGTCCCATGGCGTATGACATCAAGATTTGATTTCGTTAAAGAGAACATATCGCGTGCCGCAACAAAGCATTTTTGCAATAAAAACTCTAAATGTGTTTGTTCATCGATTGCTTGTAATATTTAATATGTGAAATAACATACTGTTAATTTGCTTCTACAATAAAGTACATTATTTCAATATTTTTGAATAAACTAGAACTGTACTTGAGATCACACTAAAATTATGATTTAGAAGAAAATGAATTGTAAACTTCCAATAAAATGTTTGTTTGCATTTTGATAAAAAATAAATCTAAAGCTATCTGTCAAAGGAGGCGAGCAGAAAAAGTTGTCTTCGTAAGTGACCATAGAATATATATAACATGATTCACAACCTTGAAAGACAATTTAAATATGTAAGTAAAACCGCTTCAATTGCGTATACTTATTGCCGTAGACACCGAGGGAGTTTCGAAGTTAATAACGACATTTCCAAAATATTCAAAACGAAACATGAATATAATTATAAGAATAAAGTGAATATTACTTGTTTGTTTCAGACAAAGATAAATTTAGAGACGGGATATAATGATAAGGAATAAAATATAATTTATAANACATATAAAAAATCAATTTGAATGTGAAATGAGAGAAAGTGAATGATAAAAAACTAAATATGAATCATAATACTAGTTTAACTGCTAATTAGCAACATAAGATATATACACCCTGCAAGATATACCTCTTACTACATTGCTACATAAAAATGTATAGCAACATAACGAACATTTGCAAATATTATGACGATATAAGTTATACAACGAATTATTATTTACATTATTATCAATTGTATCTTATACTTTATCATTTGGTTCCATGCCATAAATAAAGGACCACGAAGGTGTGTATGATAGAAATACAATACTACTGGAGCTTTTGGAGTTTCACTTCTTTATTAATATTGGATACGAACATCTGTTTACAAAGGATAAATAAACACGAAATTTAGTTCATCCCTCTATTCATACTTTACGCGATGCTCACGAATTATTCCATGATGTCTACCTCTCCAATCATTACACTATTGACTTAGCTTCTGAAATGCGCCATGGAGTGTCCAAATTTGCAAATATCTATTTATTTCCCACAAGTAGCAAACTATATAAATCTGTTTGTAATTCGCATAGTGAAACAATTTACCGCTAATACGCATTTATTTCTCCACTGTTGGTTATATAGATCATTGGTCAAATCACCGTTTATTTTCTAAACGTAATTGAATCTATTTCAATGCAAAAACAACCTGAATCATGTATGCCAGACCTACTTAGAGCGGTGTTAAAAAACGCGTTGTAGATTTCTCATAACAAACTAGCCGTTGGAAGTTACAAAATTCACCACTAAAACAATTTTTTTTTTTAATGTCAAACGTTCACTCACTTCATTTTGTATCTAAATACATAGTCATTTCCTCCTGGTCGCGTTATAATTAAATTCAATATATTAAGTTGTTTTGTTTGTTTAGTTTTTGCGATTGTCAAGAGTATTTTAGTTAACCAACTCAAAAGTTTCCTTGGCAAGCTGGTGTACTAGTCTTTTGTGGCCATACTGATGCCATTTACCCACAAACGTCTTACTTGAATCAAATGAAGGGGGAGAACAGCGTTAGAAGAATAGTATGACATATCACGACACAACTTATGTGGCAAGGTCGGGGATCGAACTCCTGGTCCTCGGATTTGTGGTCCAGCGCTCTGCCAACCGAGCTCACATGTCCAAAATTAACAAGTCATTTAATACACGTATTTTATTGTTTGTCAACTTAAGAAAAAAACACGTCCCTTCACAATTCACTTCATCTCACCAGCAGACATAACTGCTTTGATGGACTATTAGACGTTGATTATGTAATATTTGCTCATTCAATCAATAACAATTAGTCGACAGTTATTATTACAGGCTGTTTCATTCTTTAACCTTTTTTTAAGTAAGGAACAGAAAGAAAATAAATACATAAACGCATAGCTCCCATTAGTCAAAAATGCTATTTTGTTTAAAATACAGTCTGGTCATTATTCCAAAATATGTTTCGGTCGAAGCAGGACGGTTTGTCGGCCCGCATACATTTCATTTACGCACGATATCCATAGAATGCGTTGCCAAGCGATCATTTTACTTGGAATTATAGTTAATTGGGATGCCGGATAGACTCCGTTTGATGTTCGTGGTCAATATTCCTTAGGCTGGTCACATGTGCGTGCATTATAAATCCGTTTCGCTACGATATTTTAAAACAGTTTTTTTTTAATCATTCACCAAAACGTATACGGATGCTACTTTAGGCAAATTCTTGCCTGATTGCCTGTTGATTTTAAGGTCAACGGTGTAAAGGCAGAAAAACATATATGAATGGTTTTAATATATGTATTTTAAACAAATAATTTACATATTTATAATTTGAAAACATGCAATATTTATAAAACGTAAATATTTGAATGGGACTAGAGAAGAAGATGTGGATGTAAATTTGTCTCTTCTGTCTGAAAACATTCAGTTACGTGTTGTCAAAACAAACATATTTGTTTTCATCTGCTTAACAAACAATGAAGAGGAGATCCTTAACGTATTGTCTTTAGATCATTCAAATATGTATGCCGGATAACATGATTTTGGTGTATATATGTCAAGAGGCTTCCACACATCTAGAGAACGCATTACTACTTCGATTATCCCAAATTGTATGCGTGTTTCTCAAGATGAAAGAATTACACATTTAGCATTGATATCAGCTCGTTCAAAGTTAAGCTCACATAAAAGGTAACATGAACACTGTATCACATTGACTGTTTTGAAGGATATCGTGATAAAAGTGTGACTTATTGCTATCCGGGCTACTTGGATCAAATCTTTCGAATTTGAGGTAAACCGTACAGAAGTCAAGATAACTGGGTCTTACAACATGAAACCGTTTTAACACAATATTTTCAAGCTCTACTTTATTACATATGTATTACCACAGCTGGTTCAATCAGTTAAAGTAATATGTACACTTTGAAACAAATATGAGTGTCGGTTCAGACGAGACGATATGACATATGTAGTAAAATATTATCTGAGACTTCACTAATTGCAGAGCTTGGCTGCGTTAATGGTTTCAATCACATACCACTGGAGAAGCATTCGCTATCATTACCATTCAATGATTCGAATGTCTTCAAAAATGGATATGCATATATAGTTTATTATTATGCGCTAACAAATGCAACAATCTCTGCAACATTTCAATCGCATTCAAAATAATCTACACTATTATCGAAGACTCGTTCTCGTACATCCCGACTATCGAGATTAATTTCTTTTTATATATTATTTATGAAAATAGGACGCGTATATAAATATATAATTAAGATTGACATCTTAATCATGATGATAAACTCATTACTTAATTTGGGAAATATTAGGAATAATTATATAAATGCAAGGAAACGCGGTATATATATTGACCTGCATATTAAATGGACATTACTCTTATGAAGGGCGTGCGTTTACATACAAACCGTAAATACTTAAAAAAAATGCAAATGTGCTATCCCGAAACAATATGAATTCAACCTATATACATTCCCGAGAAAACGTGCAATAATTGCTAACAAATTGTATAATGTATGTTCAGAGGAAAGCTGAAAAGTAACACAAATTAACGGTACTTTTAATTAAATTGGTATTTAATTGAGGAATGTTTTGTGCGCTTTGCTTTGTTCTGAATGAATGATAAATGCATTGAAACAAATAGCAATTAATATTCATTTATGTTGATGACTTTAACAAGTGTTTTTTAAACAGTTGTTGATGTTTATGCAAGTATTAATATTAACCAATCAAACACGGAAGAATGTAAATATTTGCTATACGTAATGAATTGCCGATGTCTGATATGTTAATTTGTTTTGTGCATGATTGATATTGTACAGTTTCACATATATCGAAGTAGGAATTAGCGCATCTCACAACCAAATGACGACATTTTGTATATATTTGTATATCAATAAATAAGGGGATAGGTGGATTTGCAATGGAACGTTCGCTTATTGAGATAGTGGAAGAACATACAAAGATCAGATTTTCTTATTTGTGCATGCTCTAAGATAAATGGACGTATGCTTTTGTCAATAATTGATTTATTGTGCACTTATTGATTTGTATATTCCGCATGTAATAAAGTACACAGGTTAGTTCGTGAATGGGGTCTTTGGAATTGCTCAAAAAAAGTCTGCCACATACATTTGTGTACTGGATGTAAGGTATACATCTGAATTTTAGATCGTTACATCATGCGGTTAAACATATACATTGAATAATATAAAATCTATACAACCAAAAGCACGATACTTAAGTGCATGCATGTTGTACTAGTGAGTGTTCTTACAAAATATGGATTCTATTGCTATTATTCTCTGTTAGCATCTCCAGGATCTCCAGGATATATGTTGCCGCAGTCTTATGGTGCTCATAATGCCATTGACATCAATTGTATGTGATTGTGTTCTTGTGAATATGAGTTATCTTTTGCAAAATGTAACAAAAGAAACAAGGTTAACATGCTCATATCACTGATTTCTCTGAAGCTGTAAATCCCGATAACACTCAAAATCATAGAATATCTTGTAAACTATTTCGTAAAAACAAGTTAACCCATAAAACATCAGTGTTCCTTATAGCAATAGCCAACATTTCACCGCAAAATGTGGTCTGGTACAAAGATTTAACAAGAAACTAAATCCTTTTTTTTGGGTACAATATATTCCATTATAATTTCCCGCAACGATATCTATTCATACGGAACACGAACACTTACATGGTTCATGAACATGTGTTGAATATAGTGTACCACAAAACATAAACAGAGCATTTTGTATCGTGTTAAATGTATGTTAAATATGGTATATATTCCGCGCTCATGTTGCATCCCGTGTTATAATAAACCTTATGCGTTTTTCTGACTTTTGAACTTTCTAACCTCACATGATATCAGTCATTTCTCAAAATTGCAAATTTGTTATAGTTTGCTCACATGTTTCCACACTATATAACATTTATACTTTCACTTTAAATACATAGATCAACTATTAATGTAGTGGTTATTTATAATTATATTCATTGTCTTGTTTTCTCATTTGTTTTTCTTCGCCATGTTTTTATTGAATATTGTTTGTTCCTTTTACGCAATATCGATCACACTTTCGAAACCACTCTAGAGAGTTGTATTATACTGTTTTTGTATGATTTTTTATTTTCATAGATTCTGAATAGGAAAATCAAAACCCAATCGTTAATATTATGTTTCCAAATAATTTTAACTTATAATCACTAATGTGATATTATATTAAGGTATAAACTAACATTAAGGTCGTAAACCGTAACATCTGGTTGTTCCGATAGAGGGATAGCCTCAATGCATGCATGCCATTTCTTCGCCACTTGTCATATTGGGAATACATATCCATAATAGACATTTTGAAATATGGGTGTGATTGGAAATATGACTGTGATTGGAAATATGGACGTCATTGAAATATGACTGTGATTGGAAATATGACTGTTATTGGAAATATGGGTGTGATTGAAAATATGACTGTGATTGGAAATATGTGTGTGATTGGAAATGTGGGTGTGAATGGAAATATGGGTGTGATTGGAAATATAACTGTGATTGGAACTATGGGTGTGATTGGAAATATGACTTTAATTGGAAGGAAATATGGCTGTGTTTGGAAATATTACTGTGATTGGAACTATGGGTGTGATTGGAAATATGACTTTAATTGGAAGGAAATATGGGCTGCGATTGCAAATATAGACGTGATAGGAAATATGGCTGTGATTGGTAATATTGCTGTGTTTGTCAGCAAATCATGGGATGATCACCCTAAATTAGTTTAAGTGGAATACAACATTTTCCTTGCAACATAAACACATGTAACAATGTGCCAATGGTAAAGATAATAAAATATGGAAAATTGTGATTATTCAATATGCCAACATGGATTTACTTTAATTTCATTTTTAAAATGCTTTGGTACAATAAGAAACGTTTTTAAACCAAACAACATGTAATACTTTTTCTGCAACATATTACTTCATATTGACCGTTCAATATAACACATATATTAAACATAGCCAACATGTTAATGACAAAATGGATATATTGTGTTATACACGTTCTGGATAATATATATGGATCGTGCACATCTTTTTTTTAAACTGCGTTTGCCTCTGAAAACCACGAAATGTGAAGTGAGGCTAGCCATCAACCGTATTAAACCCTCAAAGCTTATAATTGAATGTTCCAAGGCGGTGGTTCCAGCTGAAATAAAAAAAAAATGTTTCATGTTGTAATGTATGTTTTGTCTTGAATTGCAAAGGTAATTGGTAATTTGTCGGAAATAAAATGCTAGCGCTTATGATAATGTTTAAGAAATTTCATCATTCCTATATATTTATACTGTTTTAAAGATAGCATAGATACAACGTATACAATGTTAATATCAATATATGTGTGTGGAATTATTAATTCATATTATTAAATCTTTTAAACTGAAGTATTCTTCGTAAACTATATGAATACTAGACTAAATAAAGTTTGTAAAACATACTTATTCTAGGTTTCTTACGTACTCCCTCGCCTATTGTTATATCAAATCGTTATATTCTTCCGGAATGTTCACTGCTTCTAATTATTATCTGTGCACTAGTCTCTGGTTTGCAAGCTGTAAAATGGGGGCGGCCACGCATTGTTGTTAGATATTTATTAATTAAGCATGGTCGCAGGAAGACGACGTATGCGTTATTATAGAAATACTCTTGTGCACGTTCGTTAAATCTTACTTCCCAAACAGAGCCCATGTTCTTATGCACCAAAGGTTTCATAATTCGAATTGATTGTTCAATTAAGTTGTCAGAGTAACAATAAAGGTTAGGCATGATTCGGTATTTTTTTACTAGGATGTAGTTACATGCTTAATTGCTGATTTTTGTACGTGCATGATTGTATAGTTGTGTTTCTTTATGAAAAAGAAAACAACAGGCGTAAACAAACACATCGTTCATGACATGTAAGCCATATTGACCATTCCTTTGATTCTCCATAACCAACATTAGAACCAAATATTAGCACTTAATTTCTATTATGTACTGTTTACCAACATTCTTATTTACTGTATACATATTGGTGTCCCTTAATTAAGACACATAGATTACCTTTATTTAACAAACAGCGTAGTCATATTTGTATTTCAATATTTTATTATTTTCTTGGTGGTCGCATGTTTCCGTGTATTGTTCGATGTTTCATGGTAATTAAGTGTTGTTTCAGTGCACTCATTTGAAAAGTAAAAGCCATTTTGAAAACAGTAATCCACTTGGTTTGTAATAGTTTTGCATGTTAATAGTTATTAAAGTTGAGTATGGTGTAGAACTATGTTGTACGCATTGCAGTTCCTTTACATGTGCAATACTGATTTTATATACTTCATACAAACATTCGAATATCGCATATTTCATGAACAAGTTCGCAAAACACGCATGTCAACATGTTACACCATTTGGAACGTCTCCTCTATTGACCTTAAATAATGAACACATTGTGCATTGTATGACTTAAGTTTTATCAAATTGAAAATTGTGTTATAACTCCCCTGCGAAGGAAAGCTCAGTTAATGAATTAAAACATTATATTGGCATTTATGCCGATTTAAATAAATGTAAATGCCATGTCTTTGGAAGAATGAATGTGAGCCCAGCGCAACTTTTTTTGGTATATAACAATGTGTATATCTTAACTATATGGACAATTGATGAAAGACGTGATAGGTATTTCGTATGAAATTCAGTATACGTATCAGACAATAGGTTGGTATTATATGTTCCCTTCTAAAATTATGTTTCACATAATATATCAACTTAATTATGCATGCTTAAATGGTCTGCCTTTTCATACCATACCTCTTCAAACCAGAAGATGAGAACGTGTCGAACACTGTTTAATGGTGTGCAAATAAAACAGAGCATGACATATGGTATGTGTTATGTTTATACAATAATGAAGCCATGAACTCTTTATCTTTCTGTGTAACATAAACTCAGATTAACAATTTATTTTAATGGTTAATACTTAACTTGAATTCTTGCCCCAGTACCAACAGTTCAATACACTTGATGAAAATTGAGCAATACAAATGTAATTTAAGAATTCCTATGTGATTTCCTATTTTAAATCTTATCAATCCATATGTACAGAAATAATAACTAAAATGTTTTACGATTATACGCGCGGTGAATAATTACATTGCAATTAAATCGATGTATATTCTCTGGTATTGCTTTTTAATTTGACATGTGATGATGTGAGTTCAAAGTTATTAACACTCTTGGGTGTTATGTGATAATTTATGTGCTAATTGTGAGGTTTGTCATGCCTTTCAGCCCCAATTCTTTTCATTGACGTATAATAGGCATAACAAAAGTATTGACCACATATTATTCCGAATAGATAAACCGACATGTGTAGCCATATATTATGTATGTTTTGTGTAATGAAACTAAAACGTGTTATATTATACTACCAGTGGCCTTAACTTTATTACTGGTGAAAAATTAAAGTTTGTATATAATACTTTCATTGCCCGTTTACAATATACCAAGTTTATTCCTAGCTTGGGTACATTGGAGAATTGGTAGGATGAGAAGGACTTACAGACGGACAGACAGAGGGAACGACATGACCAACGGAGTGTAAGTCATAGAGACCTGCAATAAATATGGGTAGGGGGCTACTTACGATATCATATACCATGCACATGCATGTGCAAGTTTTACTATCCCATTGTTTAGGTTTGGATTTTGTTATTTCCATCATGGCAGTGTATACTAACAGCAAAACAAAGTTGAGATGTGGAGTAAATAAACATGCGGAAACACATACTGCCAATGCCTTATGCCGCCATGTATATGGAAATAATCAAATGACTATTTCCGCGAATTCATGCGTATTTGTCATGGCTTCGGATACGAGAGGATCAATACTGAAAGGAATAAGATTCTTTTATAAATTTCAATTAATATGGTCTAATTGACAAAAGAATGTAAAGATCTAATCATATGGCAATCAGCAAATATTGGATGGCGTTAAATACGGAGGCAGAAAGGACGATCAATTATGAAATTGGTTGCTTTTTCGAACTCTTCTGAATATATGGCTGAGACAAAACAAATTGCTTTCCATATCAAACTAACGGCACCATAATTGGACCCCACCCAGACCCATCCAATATTAATAGAGACTGTCCCATGGCGTATGACATCAAGATTTGATTTCGTTAAAGAGAACATATCGCGTGCCGCAACAAAGCATTTTTGCAATAAAAACTCTAAATGTGTTTGTTCATCGATTGCTTGTAATATTTAATATGTGAAATAACATACTGTTAATTTGCTTCTACAATAAAGTACATTATTTCAATATTTTTGAATAAACTAGAACTGTACTTGAGATCACACTAAAATTATGATTTAGAAGAAAATGAATTGTAAACTTCCAATAAAATGTTTGTTTGCATTTTGATAAAAAATAAATCTAAAGCTATCTGTCAAAGGAGGCGAGCAGAAAAAGTTGTCTTCGTAAGTGACCATAGAATATATATAACATGATTCACAACCTTGAAAGACAATTTAAATATGTAAGTAAAACCGCTTCAATTGCGTATACTTATTGCCGTAGACACCGAGGGAGTTTCGAAGTTAATAACGACATTTCCAAAATATTCAAAACGAAACATGAATATAATTATAAGAATAAAGTGAATATTACTTGTTTGTTTCAGACAAAGATAAATTTAGAGACGGGATATAATGATAAGGAATAAAATATAATTTATAATAAGAGTTAATTGCTCACCTAAGTCCCGAAGATGAGAAAAGTTAAAGCCATGGTTTCATTCAGAATGAATTATACCATTTTAAATGCAAATTCGTTTATTTAAGAACCACTTGAGCAAAATAGAAAGTACATTTTATTTTCCACATGAAATATTTGTAATATCAACGAGCAATTTATTAGAACAAAATGTGTTTCTACTAATGAAAAACATCACTCTACTGATAATGTACATTGAGTTGAAATTTCATCGGATTCACTGCTAAACATCGAACAACCGATATGTCTTCATGTTTATATTTGCGTTACAGGGAAAATAACATGTCCACACACACATATTAAACTGTTAAATTGCATGTTTTTAAGTGAATGCAATAGTTAACAATATGTCATTTCTTTACGCACAATTTGGACTCCGCAAACCAATTTTATTTGACCCGCCCTGTATGTTTGTCGATCGGATGGTCCGTCTATCATGATGCACATGTGTACCTTGTGGCAAGACCTAGTTTCGCAGTTTTCCGCCTTTCAACATATATATGTTGTTAAGACTATGTAATAGTGCAAGGGGACATGTTCCTGTATGTTTCGCTGTTTTTTGCAAAGTGATATGCAATGGAACGTAGGCAAAATTTGAATATTTGAACATTTGTACTATCTGTCGTAAACACGCCTCTTCGTTTTATGTTTATAAACATACAATTTTATACATAGTGTGTGCTTACTATGTGGAAGAGGTTATTTTCGTGTATGTCTCAAACGATTCTTCGTATGATAACGAAACTAAACGCCGTGTTTCATATACTATGTAAAAGTGCAAGACGTTATGTTCGTGAATGTTGCGATATATTTTGCAATTGGGTCTTATGTTATGACCGTTATGAGACTGTCGCAATTGATATTGGATTGGTGTGTGGGCCATTTAAGTATCCATTAGTTTGATATACAATGCAATATACAAGAGATAAAAATAGCAATTGGTTTTGAAATTGGTCTCTCTTGCTGTCTGTTCATTCAATATATTTAAAATAACTCGTGACAATGCTTTATGACAGGCATCGCGTTGTCTATAAAAATGTCAAATAGTTTTGCAATCTACTATTAACTGAGTTCCATCTGTTATGAACAATGTATTTTAAGACCATCCCCAGTCAAAGACAACAAACGTGCCATTCCTTTGAATTATTGATACAGCCATATCCACATCCATGAAACTGAGAAAAATATATTAATTAGTAATTAATGAGTTGCATATAATGATCATCAACAACAAACATCAAACACGATGCACGGTGTTCAATTCCAAATTCTTGTTGACAGCAAAGTGCGTTCCTACAGAAACGTACATT